>PVJH01011244.1:0-69694 GCA_004026705.1 Nesogale talazaci | reverse complement strand
TGATGCCAAAACCCCCCCCCCCAAAAAAAACTAGATTGTTATAAGATAGTGTTAAAAGATTAGTGAGGGCTGAGCCCCAGTGGCGTAGTGGTTGTGCGCAGGACTGTGGCACACTGGGACGTAGGTTCAATTCCAGCAGTGGGGCTCGGCCTCCTACTCCCACCACCGGAGAGCAGTGATGCCCCCCCCAAAAAAAAAAGATTAAAAAAAGAAAAGATTAGTGAATAGATTTAAATCACACCTGACAAAGCAAAACAATATGCTGTTATTTAAGATATTTCTTTTTTTGGGGGGGGGGGCATCACTGCTCTCCGGTGGTGGGAGTAGGAGGCCCAGCCCCACTGCTAGAACTGAACCTCCATCCCAGTGGGCTGCAGTCCCGCGCACAACCACTACGCCACTGGGGCTCAGCCCTTAAGATATTTCCTTGTTGCTTCCCGCCCCCCCACCACCCCCCATTTTTTCCCCATGTTGCTTCTTGATGGCTATCCTCGCTGGCAATAGTCTCTGCTTTTATGGAGCCTTGTCGGCTGTGTGATTGATCCATAGGCTTCTTTTCACTCTAAGAGGGGGATCCTGGGCCTTTCGAGTAGTCCAGCCACTGACACATTAGTCATTGTGCCTACTACGGCCGTACCACCCTGAACGCGCCCAAGCCCGTCTGATCTCAGAAGCTAAGCAGGGTTGGGCCTGGTTAGTACTGGGATGGGAGACATTAGTCATTCCATACGTTAGAAACAGACAGTTTCCTCGTCTCTGAAAACATTATATTCATTTTTGAAAACCCCTTTTCTGCTGAACTTACAACAATTGTTCTGAGAGTATTTTTAGCTCTTTGCACCCCTTCAGGCGCTGCACAATTCACCCCTGGGAGTCTGGGGTGTAGCACAAAGCTGAGTGGAATGAGAGCGTGCCACTCTCTGGCTGCTTGGCACGCTTTCTCTCTGTGTTACATTTTTATTTGAAGTAGCAAATGTAAGGGAATGAAAACTAGTGTTTCGTCAAGAGTGAAACGAGTTTCATGAAATGTATAAATAAATCTGACATAGTTCTGTCTAATTTTCTTATACCCCCGGGGCAGATGGAATGGACATTATGACCACGGGTGCTTAGATGAACATTTTAAATAGAGTAATTTGCTTTGTAAACGGATGGTGGTCACGATTGTACAATTCTGCGTGATGAGGTCAAACTCCGGAATGATATCTATGACTCAACTCCCAATTAATAACATATGTATTTTTTTTGGGGGGGGGCATCACTGCTATCCGGTGGTGGGAGTAGGAGGCCCAGCCCCACTGCTGAAATTGAACCTCCGTCCCAGGGGGCCGCAGTCCCGCGCACAACCACTACGCCACCGGGGCTCAGCCCAACATATGTATTTTTAAAGGGAGTAATTTGCGGGCTGAGCCCCGGTGACGTAGTGGTTGTGCGCGGGACTGCGGCCCCCTGGGATGGAGGTTCAATTCCAGCTCACAGGAGCAAAGGCTGGGCCTCCTACTCCCACCACCAGAGGGCAGTGATGCCTTAAAAAAATAAAAAATAAAGAGAGTAATTTGCTAAAATAAAGCATTCTAGGACCAACTGGAAAAAATAGAGGAGCGATTTGTGATTTCCTCAGTGGGTAGCCACCCACCTTAGAGAGAGGCCTGGTTACAAGTGCATCTTAACAACCAAGTCACAGAGTCAACAGAGAGCTGACCAGGGGGAACGGACTGAATCCCACCACCGCTCTCATCAGGCTGAGAGTTGACCCTGCCTGGGCCCATGAGACTCTTGGAGTGCCGGGTGGGTCTGGTTTCAGATTCCAGACTTCTTCCCAGCCTGTGCAATTACCTGGGCTGTGCCTGATTGCATAGAGATATGGTCTGGGAGAGGCAGGGAGGAGTCAAAGACTCCCTCTGCTCTCTTTATCGTCATCTCCACCCCACTCCTTACCCCGCCCCCCACCCCCAGTGCTCTTCATACCCACAGAGCCAGCCTACTCCTCTTCCAAGGCCTTCCCCCTCCGAGCACTGCCACGCAGGTCTGCATTCTTGGGCACCCTGTGGACACCCATGCCTTAGAGATCCCCATCGCAGTGAACTGGCAGGCAGAGAAGCACCCCCCACACTGACCGACAGGCTGGTTGAGGTGGGGCTGACGGTGCTGTTCTTTAAGTCTAAGCATTCCCCTGTGCCTCAACTCCTTGGATTTAAATGAAAGTGAAGAGAGAAAGAGTTCAGGGAAGGAGGTGGTGTATTCCAGGCGTGTTGTGAAGCAGTGTTAGGGAGCAGCGTACTCCGGGGGGCCTGTTAATGGCCCTACGTAGAAACCGCATGTTCTGCCCAGGTAGAGGACACGGTGTGTCTCAAATCAGAATGGAATAAAAAGAGCTGTTCATCTTTAAGATGAGAAAAGAAAAAGTGACATTTATCCAAAGACAGAGTTCAGAGGGTTAGGAAAGAAGGAGGCATAGAAATGTGACCAAGTCTAGCAGTTTATTGCCAGGTTTACAGGCAGCCCTACGTTTACAATTCAGTGAAATAAAACAACTCATAATTCTAACAAAGCCCCGCTGTTACTTCATGTAAGATACAGTATGTTCATGAAGGAAGCATGAAGAATTGTTCTGTTACTCTTTGGGAGTGCATATGAGTGAGAAAGATTACATGTACTATATTATATATAATATAGTATATATATAGATTCATTCAATGTTATATATATTCAGTGATATGTGTATATAGATATCTTAAAGCTGATGATTTTTCACAGTGAAAAATTGTGTTGGTGTCTGTATAGAAGGCGCTAGACTCAGCAATGATAGGTGAGAATGTTGAATTTGAAGCGAAAGTTAGAGTGGCAACGAACATACCACTTTTACTCACTGCATGATCTGTCAGGAGGCGCTTGTAGTAAAAAAAAAAAAAAAAAAATAGGGCTGAGCCCCGGTGGCGTAGTGGTTGTGCGCGGGACTGTGGCCCACTGGGATGGAGGTTCAATTCCGGCTCCCAGGAGCAAAGGCTGGGCCTCCTACTCCCACCACCAGGGCAGTGATGCCTAAAATATATATATATATATATATATATATATTTTATATACAACAAGATATATATATCAGCAGAGCTGGATGTTCTTTTCAGTACTAGCAAAGCCATTAACTTCATTCAAGCTGAGACCTTAAGAGTTGTTTATATTCAAATCTTTGTAAGACATGGACTCTGATTACTAAGCTTATTACTCATGCAGCAACAAAGTGACTCAAGAGGGCAAAGTTTAAACAGATTGCTGACATTGAAAGATGAAATTGTTATATTGTTGACAGAGCAGAAATCTGATTTTGTGTATTTTCTTTTCATAATGACATGTCTTTCAAAACATCATTATTTGTCAGGTGTTTTCAAAAGACCAGTCACTTCAACATGACACTTCCAGGAAAAATGTGTAACATATTTATGTTAAAAAATAAAATTGGGGGCTGAGCCCCCGTGGCGTAGTGGTTGTGTGCGGGACTGTGGCCCATACTCGGGAGTCCTCATACTCCCACCAGAGGGCAGCGATGCCCCCCCAAAACAAAACAGAACAAGATAAAATTGAAAACTTTACTTAAAAAATTAGCACGAATGAATAGGATGGAAAATCATTCTTAGAAATGTTTACAGCTACACCCTCGCCCATGATGGGACCTGGAAAATGTGGTGTATAGAAGAGGTTTACTCTCTGGTGTCGCCCGTGGGGGGTCCAAGTTGTCTTGATCGTGGTCCAGCCCATGGATGGTGTGAGGCTGGTAGAAAAAGAAATGTTTACAGCTAAAGATGAATTTTTTTGGGGGTGGGGGCATCATTGCTCTCCGGTGGTGGGAGTAGGAGGCCCAGCCCCACTGCTGGAATTGAACCTCCATCCCAGTGGGCCGCAGTCCCGCGCACAACCACGACGCCACCGGGGCTCAGCCCTTAAAGATGAATTTATAATTGAAAACAACCTTTCCAAAGATTTAATTGTAGGAGTTATAATTGATTATCCCGAAGTGCTAAAAGAGAGTTTCAGAAGTATTTCCCTTCAAATTTTGATTCTAAAAAACAACATTGGGTTCATGAACCCTACTCAACTGAAATAAAAATAATCCATCATCAAAAAAAAAAATCCATCATCTGCCACTAAAAATTCAAGAAGCGTCAAGTAAATTCACATAGAAGAAACAGCCTGTGGGAGCCAAAGATGATAAAAAATAAAATCAAAATCCAGAGGAGGAAATGGTATCAGAGCTTAAATTCTGAGCACTCCATTTGCAGAAGGCCATGATGGTGGAAACCCAAAATCTATTTGCAGGGTCCCCCGTGAAGTAAGCCTCTGGTGACTCCCCCCACCCACCCCACGATGGTCCAGGGATGTGAATAGCCGTTGCTATCAGACAAAGAGCGTTGTAAAGTTGATGATGGCCGATCCATTTAAGTTAAAATGTACTGTCTTATCATTTGATCTTCCTTTTGATTCACTTTAAATTTGTTCTGGTTCTTAATATTTTTGACTTTTTAATTAATTAATTTATTTATTTTGGGCATCACTGCTCTCCGGTGGTGGGAGTAGGAGGCCCAGCCCCACTGCTGCAATTGAACCTTCGTCCCAGTGGGCCGCAGTCCCGCGCACAACCACGACGCCACCGGGGCTCAGCCCTTGACTTTATTTTTGATTGCGAGTTTTTTCTCTGCTATATGTTGTCATTTTTGCTTGTTGCTTTTTGTTTGTTTGTTTGCCTCTTGATTTTGTTTTGTACCTTTTTCTGCATGTGAAAGCCAGGACAGGTAAAACTATAAAGACAGTAACTGGATTGATAACTAACTACGGACATGGCACTAAAGGTTAGGGGGAACTGGGGAGCTAGCAACAATTGCTACAAGAAAGAAGAAACTTCTGAAATTGATTGTGATGATGATTGCACAACTCTTCTTAAGGATTGAACTGTTGGATTGTGTGATGTGTGAATGATATGCTAATAAAAATATGTCCTGGTCAGGCATCAAAGAACTAAAAATTATATCATTATAAATGAGGGGGAGTACAAGTTGGGGACCTAAAGTCCATCAATAGGTAAAGCGACATCCCCTTACAGAGGATTGTAGGGAGGAGATGAGCCAGTCAAGGTACAGCGTAGCAACAATGAAATATGCAACTTTCGGGCTGAGCCCCGGTGGCGTAGTGGTTGTGCACAGGACTATGGCCCACTGGGATGGAGGTTCAATTCCAGCTCCCAGGAGCAAAGGCTGGACCTCCTACTCCCACCACCTGAGGGCAGTGATGCCTAAAAAAAAAAAAAAAAAGAAGAAAGAAATATGCAACTTTCCTCTAGTTCTTAAATACTTCCCCCCACCCCCACTATCATGATCTCAATTTTGCCTTACAAATCCGGCTAGACCAGAGGATGTACACTGGTAGAGATAGGAACTGGAAACATAGGGAATTCAGGACAGATAATCCCTTCAGGACCAGTGGTGAGAGTGGTGATACCAGGAGGGTGGTGGGTAGGTGGAGTAGAAAGGGGAAATTGATTACAGGGATCTACATATAACCCCCTTCCTGGGGTACATCAGACAGTGTATGATAAGACAAAATAATAATAATTTTAAAATTATCAAGGGTTCATGAGGGAGGGGGAGTGGAGTGGAGGGGACATATGAGGAGCTAATATCAAGGGCTTAAGTAGAAAAAATGTTTTGTGGATGATAATGGCAACAAATGTACAAATGTGCTTTGCATACAATGGGTGTATGTATGGATTGTGGTAAGAGTGTATGAGTCCCCAATAAAAGGATTTTTAAAAACATAAACAAAATATGTTCTGGAAGAATTTGTCAAGCTATTAAGCAACACATGTTTAAAACTTGAGTTTCCTAAAAAATTGTCAAATGAATCTTGGTTTGGTAGTAGAATAGAATTTGCAACAATTTCTGAAATGACCCTAGACATACATCTGAAATCTTGTACTATGACTTTATACAGAGTCGTATTCTCAACATTGATTAAAGAATCAAAATTTGGATCAATTCTGAAAAAATGTTAAAGAGACTTTACATCCTGCAGAATCAAACATTCTGCCCAAACTGAATTCTTTAGGTAAAAATACACAAGCACATTCATCTTATTGGAATGCAAGTTTGCTTTAATCTTTAATAATTTGTAAAAATATATATACAAAATAATTGTTTAAAATTTTTATAATTAATTATCCGTGTCTGAATTTGTAATGTTGAATATTTTTGTTTGTATGGCATCACTGCCCTAGAAGTATTTGAATTTGTATACCTATTTTATGTACCTATATAGCTAGAGTTGCTTAAAAATTTCTTGGATGAACAGGGGTTGAGAGAGGGAAAAGTCTAAGAAGTCCTATTCTCTACCACCACACAGAAGGGATACTCCTGATGCTTTCTTTGAGAATAATATTGAAGGAAAGACTATTTCCAGATAAGGTTATGCTCACCGGTTAGGATTTCAACATATCTTTTTGCATCGATCCAGTTCAATCTTGAATAACAAATTTTCGGATAAATGTCTAAGTTTCCCAATCTCCTGTGCAACTCTGGTAGCTGTGTGACTAAATTCTGGCCAGTAAGATTTAAATGGGCATGCTCAGGATTTCTGCTCCTTGTGCACACACCCTTCCTGCGGCCTGGAATGTAAGAGTCACCATCGTAGTGCCAATAGTCAACAGAGAACCTGGATAGAGCAAAGATGGAAGCCTGGATCCTCAAGAAGTCTTCATTTAACCGCTCCCCCCTTCTCCTGCCACCTAAAAACCATGATCATCAAGTGGGTGCAGGCTCCATGTGACCCTGAAGGGTTGAGTAGAACCACTCTGCAAGACTTCCAAGGCCGCCCTCTCTCCTAAAGCAGACAGCCCTGGCTTTCTTCCATGCACTCTCAGGGGACTCCAACCCCTGACTTTTCAGATCTCAGGGAAGGGTTTAGCCAGTGTGCTTGATCAAGGTTCTAAGAGGCCTTCATTGCAACTGAGAACCGCCAACTTCTTTGTCTTTCCTTCATGTTGCTGTATACTTTTTAAAAAAATATTGTAAATTCATACATGTGACACCACCATTACCAATTCAAGGTTTTCAAATGTGCTGGTTTACCGCCACTGCGTACATTAACTCATAGGTTTTCAGCAGTTCATTGCTCTGATGTGGACAGCCTATTCCTTCTTTGTAGTTACCCAGAGGTGACATCATGATCAATAGAGAAAAGATGGAAGTTGTGAATAATTTCGTCTTATTTGGTACAATCAATGCTCACAGAAGCAGCAGTTGATCAAGAGATCAAGTGAAGCATTACAGTGAATAGATCTGTTGCAGGAGTCTTTTTTTGGGGGGGGGGACATTACTGCCCTCTGGTGGTGGGAGTAGGAGGCCCAGCCTTTGCTCCTGTGGAGCTGGAATTGAACCTCCATCCCAGTGGGCCGCAGTCCCATGCGTAACCACCACGCCACCAGGGCTCAGCCCGCAGGAGACTTTTTAAAGAATTAAAAAGCAGTAATGCAGTTAAGAAGTGATGGTGGGTGGGAGGAGTGGGTGGACTGACCCCCTATGGCAGAAACTGTTGGAATGTGGGGTTGAGCAGAGGGATGAAAAAGGTAATTAGGGCTGAGCCCTGGTAGCGTAGTGGTTGAGGGTGGGACTGCGGCTGACTGGCTTGGCGGTTCAAATCCAGCAGCAGCAAGGTTGGGCCTCCCACTCCTACCAGAGGGCAGTGATGCCTGAAAAAAAAAAAGGTAATTAAGTAGTGAAATCCAGATTCAGGGTTGAGGGAGATGGAAGATGGTCTCAGAGAAACTTCTGTTGAGTAGGGATTCCTTCCATGTTTTTAGGGGCTCCTTCGTTGTTTTGTTTTGTTTTTTTTTTGGGGGGGGGGGCACTCATACATGTGTAGGCACCAGGCATCAGGTTCAGAAAGCAAGCCAAAAGAAGATGAAATTAAGGTGAGAACAATCATTTTCAGGGAACAGAACCCGTGCTATTCATGTACTCCCTCCCCCCCTTAACTAAGTGGTGTAGGACCTCATCTTTAGACACTTGCAAAATAGATCCCGGATTCAGGTGTGGCTCTATAAGCAAGTGAATATGCGGACAGAGGGCTGAGACTATGAACCGTGTATTAGATGAGGCAGAAAAGATTCACTCTGAAACCCAGTCAAGAAAGCCACTGGGACGGAGCACGCTAAAAAGAGAAAAACGGTTACTCTGCTGCAAAGTGTGTGCAGTTAGAAATGGTAATTGAAGTGCGAGGCTGAGGGCAAGAGCCCCACCCCCACTCCGTTATGTGTCCTTTGTTATGTTTTCTAATGCTAAAACATGTGCTCATACTGTCTTCTTACCCTTATGTTCTTACTGAACCACTGTAAAGGACTTCCATGGGCTTGTTAGTGTTAAACAACAATCTACTTTGAGAAGGAAGGTACGCCTGACCCAAGTCCTGGTTTTTTAAATGGCCTTCTCTGCCTCTGAGAGTTGGACACTGACTACGGAAGACTGAAGAAGAATCAAAGCATATGTATTCCGGTGCTGGTCAAGAATATTGAAAGGGGGCTGAGCCCCGGTGGCGTAGTGGTTGTGCGCGGGACCGCGGCCCACTGGGATGGAGGTTTGATTCCAGCTCCACGGAGCAAAGGCTGGGCCTCCTACTCCCACCACCTGAGGGCAGTGATGCCAAGAAAAAAAAAAAGAATATTGAAAGTACCATTGATTGCCAAAAGAACAAGCAAATCTGTCTCGGGAAGTACAGCCAGAATGCTCCTTAGAGGCAAGACTTGTCTTACAGACTTAGGACACGTTGTCAGAAGGGTGCAGTCCTCGGAGAAGAACAATATGCTCGGTAAAGGAGAGAGGCAGACAAAAAGAGGACAGACTGACCCCTGGGCCCCAACATAGAACAAGTGTGGTGATGACACAGGACCTGGCAGGGCTTTGCCCTTGTATATGAGGCAGCTAGGAGTCAGAACTGACCCCATACCCCGCCACCACCACAAAGCAGTTCCAGGTTTAACTGTTTAAGACGCTGCTAGATTGTTTTCCATAGACCTCTACCATTTCACATTCCCACCAGCCCTGGGCCAGGGTCCCGATTTCTCCACAACCTCACCGCCATTTGCTGTTCACTGTGTTTTGATGTATAATCTTAGCCTGTGGATTCCTTTTGTGTGAAATAATAAAAATGTGTGGATTTACGTGAGGGGAATCATTTTTATTTCCAGTCCAGGGTAGATCTTGCACCCGCCGAAACCACACAGCTGGTGTTACAATTTGGCGAGCAAGGGCAACTCAGTGACTTTTGCATTAAAGAGCCAGTTCATTAAAGAGAAAAAACAGAGGGAAACAAAGAAGGAAAAACACCTGCGTAGGGGCCATCCCTCTCGAGCGAGAGCTGCCCTGAGTGCTAACAGGCTAGCATTTTTATGGGCTGAGTAAGCAAACATCTCAGCAGCTATGCAAGCAAGCAGTTACAGAAGCAGAATTTTTGTGGTCAGTCTTGACATCTGTGCTCGTCCTGGGAACACAGCACATGGGGGAATCTTCTGGAATACGAGGTTCTGGCACTCTGACACCCACAGATGGGCCGAGATGTTCAAGGGAGGCTCATTACCGGAACTCTGTCTCAGCTGTCGTTTAAACTGGCCTAGTTCTAAAATGGTTCCTGTGTGGCTAACGGTTTAGCCATCTGTAACACTGGCGACAGGGGGACAGGGAAGATGGTGAAGAGCCATTCCTATTTTATGGGACCCAGCTCCACACCTGAAGGGCTCCTGAGGGACGTGGTGTGGAATTGAAGGGAAGAAATTAAGGGGCAGAACAAAGTTCTGGGGTGCTCACTCTGTCATGGCATTGGGAACCAGGTCAGAGCAAGAGAGAAAGAATGTACTCTTACATCAACATATATATATATATATGTGTATATATATGTGTGTGTGTGTGTGTGTGTGTGTGTATAATCTCGGGTGTGCAAGCTCCTCTAATTACAGATAACCACATAAGAAACTAAGTGGGCAGTACCTTAACCCTAGTGAGTTCATTGGGGTGTAACCTAACACCAGTGCTGGTGGCAGGGAAGGGGGTGGTGGTGTCTGTCTCCTGAGCAGGGAGAACAATTGCCATGTCTCCTATAGATAAAGCTGCCAGCCAGATAGGAACCAGCCAAGTGCTTGTAAAAGGTAACTTTGAGGTAGCACTGTTATGGGAGGGTCTTGGGGGGATGAATCTTGGTTATGAGAATGGGATTGGGGCTCATCTCTAACTCCCAAGTGTGAACTCTGTCTCCCAGGCTTCTTAAATGTGAGAGTAAAAAATGATCCGTCCCAGGCTGAGCCCCGGTGGCATAAGTGGTTGAGTGCGGAACTGCCGCCCGCGGGCTTGGCGGTTCAAATCCAGCGGTGGCTGGGTAGCGCCCATGACTACCAGAGGCAGTGATGCCCCAAAAATCAAACAAACAAAAAAGAATGATTCGTCCACATACTCTTTTCACCCCTCAGTTTCCCACACGATTGCTTGTACCTGAATGAAATCCTAATTTATAGAGGTGCTTGCAACTCAGAGGAGGCCTGGCGATGTGGTTGGTGTTTGCACAGTGGGCTACAATGCTCAAGGTTAGCGGTTTGAGAGCACCGGCAGCTTGCCGGGAGAAAGGTGGGGCTTTCTTCTCTCGGGAAGAGCTGTCATCTCAGCACCTCACAGGGACAGTTCTACTCTGTCTTACAGCAGGGCTGTGAGTCACGCGTCGGCATTGACTCCAGGGCAGAGGCCAACTCCTCTGCTTGGGGATACGCCTGGCTGTGATTTTACACTGCATCACACAGCTGCTGGGACAGTCCGAAGGATCCACGGCTGGGGGTGCATTCCTTGACACCCAGGGCCTGCCTCCAGGGTATTTGACATCTCCATCAGGAGACCTTAAGATGAGACCACATGGTCTTGGCTACTCCCCCTCCTACTCCCCTGCCAGGAATTTCACCTGGGGTTTAGTGCACAGCAGCCTTTAGGAAACTTGCCCTGGCTGCTTCAAGCTCTGGAGTGCAACGCTCTTGTCAGAAGGCAAGCCTGGGCAGTGGTGTCCACGACTGGGCAGCCAGCGCTGTGGAGGGGCGTGAAGGAGAACTTGGGAGGCCTGGGAGGGGCAGTGGGGCCAGAGCAGGGTGAGCTGTGGATCGGGAGGGGCTCACACAGACCCCAGAGGTGAGCTCGGAAAGCCTGGGAGGGACTCTGGAAAGCTGCCATCGAGAGAAAGCATCGCCTGTCAGGGGCAGGCTTGGTGGCACCGATCCTAGGAGGTTCCCTGATGACCTGCTTCCACGAACGTGGTCACGTGTGCTGTGTCTCCAGGGCTGAGAATGTGGCAGGAGGCGAACGGGGACTTCTGGGGCTTGTTTCCCCCTCCCTACAGCTCTGATACAAGTCAGCCTGACATTCCCGTGTCCCTCCCTTCTCCCCCGGACAGAGCCTCCAGGCCAGAATCACTCTCCAGCCCTAGACAGAGACTTATTTGGAGACTTATAAAAACCCACTGCCTTCCACCTCCTTTCCCCTGCACTCTTCTAAGGCCTTGTCAAAGCAAGGGGGGAAACTGTGGAAGACTTTAAAAGGGAAAAAGATTCCTGGGAATCTTCTCAATGGAATGAATGTCTGAAGTCTTTGTGGCATAATGGGTTACACACTTGGCTGGCAGCCATGAAGCCAGCAGTTCAAACCCACCAGCCACCACTCAGTCGATAGATGAGACTTTCTGCTCTCATAAGAGACTTGAAAACCCACCGAGGTCATTCTAGTCTGCCTTATGGGGTCACCAGGAGGGTGGATGGACCACGGTTTCTGAACCAAATGCTCACAGGGCAGCCCTTCCGACCCTCAAAGAGAAGGAAGTACATAGTTGTGTCAGAAAACCATTCCTAAGAAAGCCCAGGGTTCTTCTAAAATGCATATGCAAACGAACTCTTTGAACTTCCCAAGTCAGTTGCCACCCCTTTCTGAGCTAACCCTTCTGGCCTTCAGTTGACCCTGCCCAGCAGACCCCCGTGAACGCCACACATTGGGTTGGACTTTCTCCTTTGAAGGCTCATGACCGAGCCCACGGTAAGTGCATTACTGACAAGACTTGTCTGTAGCCGCCCACCATCACAAAGACACGTTTCATCGTATCTGGCTTGGAACAAACCAGTGCGTGTCTAGGAATATAATAGCAATACTTTTTGACTCATCCCCATGGGTGTGCTCTTTCAGACGACCCTGTGACCCTGTTTGAACATCTCGCCAGTGCCCCCACTCATTAATGGCATCCGATAGGTTTCTTTTCGATTTCCAGGAGAACCATGCATCGCCTGTGTTAGAAAATGGTCCTCCAGCCGTGTGACCCTGTCTCCTGCCTAAGATGAAGGAAGCCAGAGGGAGGGCTGAGGTGGGCAGAAGATAAAAGCCAAGGTAAGGAGAAGTCATGACGGGTGGGGCAGGGGCAGGGGTCTCCCCCAGGGACACGTAGGATGGGAAGGAGGGGCAACACCACAAAGGAGGAAGTGAGAGGACAGAATCTGTTGACCTCCTTGAACCCGTGAACACGCTGGCCCCTCAGAAGGGAATGTCTGTATTTTAAGCCCGCGGTGAGGGTGAGAGGCCTTCTCAGTGCCTCCGTCTGAGAGGGAAATTATTTTCTGCCTCTCTCGTTTCCCAGGTCCCTGGTTATATTAAGCCCAAGTCCCCGGGTGACTGCGGTCTGTAGTTTTTCCACTCCCCACCCTTTTGAGTCAGATTGCAAAATAAGGGCATTTTGAAACTCGGATTCCTGGTGCTCGGGCCCTTGTGTGCTGCCAGCCCTGCAGGCCGGACAGGGTTCCCACGGAGGGCCAGCGCCCTGCCACGAGGTTCCCTCAGGTGCTCGGAGCCCCTCGGAGGCTGTCCCAGCTATTCCCCAGGTGGCAGGACAGGGCTGGCCCTGGGGACAGAGTGGTGTCTCCATCAGCCCGCCTGCTTCCGTTGCTGGGGACTGTCCGCTCACCCCAGCTCCTTCCTCGTGACTGCAGTACTGCCTCCACAGGGTCAGCTAGGCTCTCATTCAATGGATGTCCATCACCAGGTCTCTCCTCTGCAGAGCTACTGGGGTCGGGGGTGGGGGTGGGGGTAATTCGAACTGCTAAACTTGAGGTTAGCTGGTCTGACATTCAGAGCATTAGTCACAACCCTTCTAAAGAGTCACTGTCTCCCTGCCATCCCCCCCCCCCCCCTCAGCTTCCTGGGCTGTAGCTCTTTACAGGAGGAGAAGACAGCTTCCTCTTCCTCCCTCGGAGGCCCTGGGAGCTGCAAACTCAACTGATGGGGGGGGGGGGGTTCACAATCCAGCTGCAAATACTGCACCACCAGGACTCCATCAGGGACCGACTCCATTCTAATGAGTCCAGTCTGTTCTTCCCTCCACGGTCCCTGAACTTGCCAAACATCTCCCCAGCTCTCCGCCCTGGTGGCCTAGTGGTTGTCCAGCGGGCTGCTAACTGCAGGGTCAGCAGGTGGAAACCACCAACCCCTCGTGGGGGAGAGAGAAGGGGCTTTCTCAGCCCATAAGGAGCTAGTTCCCCCCACCCCGCCCCGGGGCAGTTGTGCCCTGTTTGGTAGGTCACTAGAGTCGGTCTCCACTCGGAAGGCAGTGAACCCGGCTTTTTTTGGGGGTGCCCTTGTCCTGTTCGTGCTGCCTATCATGCCCTTTCTCTTTCATTCTGACTTGGTGAGGTTGAACACAGGCGGTCCTATTTCTTCTGGGCGGAGTGGAGACTGATTTCCTCCCTTCCGTCTTCTGACCCGACAGCCCCGCAAGCACTCGGGTTCGTCGTTCTTGCCTGCGCCGCAGTCTGTTCTTCCAGGTCAAGGGCACAGGCTGATTCACGGTCTGTGCCAGCGCTTGGCCGAGCGCCTGGCATCGATTCCCTCGTTTCACAAATAGGTATTAAGCACCAGCGCCGTGCTGTTTTTCGGGGGCTGGGCAGTGAACCGAGTGGAGGGAGCGCCCCGTGGGTGGGGAGGGGAAGGTCACTCGGAGGCGGCATCGACCGGATGGATGGCGGTGACTTGGGTTCGGGTCTCCCCAGCGCCTACAGTCCGTTCTCACCATTGCTCCCAAGGAAAAGTTAGAGACGTCACCCCTCCCCAGGCTCGGCCCCACCCTTCCAAAAAACGTAGTGGCATTTCAGGCCCTGGGCAGGGCGGCTCTCGAACGTGCCTTTGGGAGGAGACTTCCGGGAGCACCTTCCTTTCCATGCCCCAAATCACCCAACGTCCCCCCCTCCCCCCTCCGGGGAGGAGCCCGGCAGTGGGCGGGCTGCGCGCCGGCTGGGCGGGGCTCCCGGGCTCCGCGCGCACGCGCGCGCGCGCAGGGAGCGGCCGCGTGCAGTGCAGGCGGCGCTCGGCAGGGGGCGCAGGGGGCCGCCTCGCCCGTCGCCCGGGGCCCACGCTCGGGGCCCGGGGCTCGGGGCCTCGCTCCCGCGGGCGCCCCTCGGGCTCGGCCCCCCCTGGGCTCGCTGACCGCCTGGGTGTGGGCGGGCGCAGCCACCCCCCCCCCGACGCCATCGCCCGCCCCCGCGGCCGCCAGCCCCGGTCCCCAGGCCGACCCGGACACGCCCCGCCCTCGCAGGCCCGCCCCGCGGTCTTGTTTGCCCCGCGGGACGGCGGCGAGAGCGGAGTGCGGGAACCCCAAAGCAAGGATGCCGCCCTTTATGGGGAGAAGCGGCAGGTGGACGGTCCCGGCCGATTTCCTCCCCAGTTCTCGCCCTGGGGGCGCAGCGAATAGATTGCAAGCCCCAAAGCCTGTGGTTATCGTCCATGCTGTTAGGTGACGGACTACCCGTGGCAGCCCTTTGAACCCCCAAACGAAGAGCTGCTGGGCCCGGCACCATCTTCCCAATTGTAAGCTCCGAGCCCCTCCTGCCGCCACTGTGTCCAGCCATCCATCTTGTAGAGGGCCTTCTGCTTTGTTCCGGGGCCGCCTCTGGGCACTGCGTGTCCACAGGAGGGGAGCTGAGAGTTCTTCCTCGCTTCTAGGGAATACTCTGGCCATACTTCTTCCAACACGGATTTGTTTGTTCTTTGGGCAGTTCCTATCGCTATTCTTATCCAGCACCCTGATGGGAATGTAGCCATGCTTCTAGGGTTCAGGAAAACCTACCAGGAGTTGCAATCTATGCTGCAGCGCTATCTACACGGCTGCCAGCCCCCTGAGGGGAGCAGTTGGAAAAATCACCGACCCCTTAGCGGAGAGAGATGAGGCTTCCCATTTCCGTGAAGAGTTAGTCTCAGAAACTCAAACTCGCCCCTCTGCCCTGTCCTATCGGGTGCTCATGCGTCAGAATCAGCTCAATGGCAGTGAGTGGTTTTATTTTGTTTTGCCCCCCCCCCCCCCACGGTGTTGCTAGGAGTCCACTTTTTTGTTTGTTTTGGGTTTCACAAGCTGAACTCTGGGTGGGGGCCCAGAACAGGGCCAGGGCAGAGGAATGGGGACGGGACGAGGAATGCGTCTGCCCTGTTTGCTTCTGCAGGGCCTGGCAGTGGTAAGGGGGTAGGTAACCAATGTGGGAGGGAATGAAAGACAGAAATTGGGAAGCGTTTGCTTCACACGCAGTTCTTTCTGGTCTCAGCACCGTGCTGGCACACCTGCCCTGCCAGGAGGGTTGCTTTCAAACCAGCTCCTTCTCCCGAGATGCAGACACGGGCGAAACGCTGTCTCCTGGTTCTCAAGGCCCCCACGGGCCTACGTTCCCGACTCTTGCCCTTGCACCTACAGCTAAACTGAATCTGCCCAAGTTGCTGAACCCAGTCGAGGGCCTTCCTCCCATGAACTGCTCACTCCCCTTCCCCCCTATCAGTAATGTCTTTGCCCTTGACCTCTGAGTGCGTTTTTTCGCCTCTTCCTTAGTCCCGCCTCATTGGTTTCTCCAGGAAGTTCTCCCCGACTTTTCCAATCTGTGCCGACTTCCCCCTGCGCCGGTCTTCTGCTCCATCCATTGTGGGTCCTACGCATTCTGTGGTGCTTGGTTCTGATGTACTGATGTACAAGCTGCTTACATTTAGAGGGCCAGGTCCAAGTCTTGTTTGTCTTGTGTCTCCTCCCGCCAGAGTCCATCACGCCCCTTCAGTTCCTGAGTAGTGCAAAGGGCTAACGAGAAGGTTGGAGGGTCAACCTAGAGGTACCTCACAAGAAAGGCCTGGCAGTCTGCGTCGAAGAAAACCATGGAAACGTCTCATGGAGCCTGTTCGTCTCTGACCCACGTAGGGGCGTCATGAGCCGGGTGAGGTGGGTGGCACCTGGTGGGTTACTACTGACTTACTGAGTGTAGTCTGGCAAACCTGGTCCCCAAGCAGTCTCTAATACAGGCCTGGACAATGGTGTGGGGGGGGAATGTCTTGAGGAGGATGGTGGTCTTGAGGAAAGGTAGAGAATGGTCCCTCAGGAACACTCACTGGAAATGTGCCAAGTGGCTTTCTGAGCTGGGAGTCAGAGGCAGCCTCGCTCTCTTAGGGAGTGGCTGCCCATTCTTGGAAGCACTCACCCGTTCCCTCATCCGGTCCTCCATATTTGTTGAGGACTCACTATCCGGCTGACTCATGGGTTGGTCATACTGCAGCCCCAGGCCTGGCTGGTGTGTGTGTGTGTGTGTGTGTGTGTGTGTGTGTGTTGTAGGTCGGGGTGGGGGTGGTGAGGCATCCTCGGGCCAGGGAAACTCTGGGATTGAGATAGTTCCTTAGTTCCTGTTCAGAGGCATAGGCTGTGGCTGGAAATGGCCTAGGGAGAGGCAGGGGAGTTGAGGTTAGGACAGGAAAGTCCAGGTTTTCTAAGAGGGAAGGGGTTTGCTGGTGTCCCCAGAGGGAAAAGTGTCCTTAAGCGTATTGCCCATCCGAGCAGTTTACTGTGTGCCGTGTGGCATGTTCTCCCACTTCAAAGCCTTTCCCTTTCCCTGGCTCTAGGGATTTCCCTTACGGCCTGTAGGAGAGGAGGTTCTTGTGCCCAGAGAGCAAGCTGACATTGGGGGCTCTGTGATTCCCTCAGAGTCTACACCTGGTCACCTGGTCACTCACGCCCTGGTCCCTCTGGACTCTAAATGCTGCACATGGCACCTGATGGGCAGGTGGTGTTCAGTCTGTTTGTTTTGCTCTCAAGGTTGGCAGTTCAAACCCATCCGGCTCTCTGCAGGAGGGAGATGAAGCCATCTGATCCCTCGGGAGCTCAACACAGGGTCCCTATGAGTCAACAGAGACTGGATGGCAGGGGACTGTGTCTGGTCACACACAACTTTCCATCTTCCACTCGGTAATTCAGCCATGATGACTTACACGCTTTCAATCCCAACCAGTTTCCAAACTCGAATCCCAATGAAATGCCCCAGTTTGAAGGCCATGTGTTGGGACTGATTCACCAGCAGGGAGGCTGATTTGGGAGGGAGAAAAGTCTCCCCTGAGGACATCACTCTCTCCCCCTAAAGGTAACTCGATGCTTCCCAGTCCTCACTGTCTTGCTGATGCAAGGGGTCCAAATCAGCTGCCTTAGTCTTCTGGAACAAAGGGGGAGGCCCCACGACGACGTGAGGGTGTCACTCGGCCAGGGAAGGGCAGGTGACACTGGGAGTTGATCCTTGTTAGGAAGTGGCCTCTTCCTCCTGGTACCCCTGTCTTCACGTGGTCCTCCTTGGGAGGGGTTTTTTGGCCTCGAGAAACAAACCTAGAGACACTCATATAAGAGAGAACTTGCTATCAAAGAGTAATTGTATATTAAGAAAACATTCCAGCCTAGTGCAGATCAAATCCATAAGTCCGATATTATCTCATATATCAGATACCAGTCTATAAATTTCTCTTCAGACTCAAGCAGCCGTGCAATGACACCCCATGTAGGAGGATCACAGGCCTGTGGGTGGAAAGTCTGGTGGATCCAGTGTCAGTGGAAGTATCTCAGCACTGATGGGGGTCTCCCTGTGGCTCCTCCAGCTCCAGGCCTCTGCCTGGGATCAACGTGGCGCCATGCGTCCATCCTGTCAAGCAGAGAGAGTGGGTCTGGCCGCCAGTGAGCTATTTATATGGGCCGCGCCTCCAAATGAGGTCATCAAGCTGCGACCTGATTGACAGGCTAGACTCCACCCTCGCTCAAATTGACAGAAGATTATGTGCCACACAGGAGACTAGGAAGAGGGTATTGCCTTGTAGGGGTTTCAAGAGAGGCCTAAAACAGGCCTTAACATCTTAACTGGAAAGATGAAGCTCTACTGAAGGGCTCGCGGGCATTCATTCGTCCAGGGAACCTTATGTCATCAGTCAAATGTGCCCTGCACGCTGGTGAAACCAAGTCCCTGCCCACAGCCAGATGGCCCCTGAAGTTCTTCTATTGATCTGAGAGTATAAACACGCACTAAGTCAGCAGTTACTACGCACACGGTTCAGCCACGGCACCCTGACCTCCTTTTCTGAGTCGCTCCTCCCGCCTCAACACCAACTCACCGTCCTCGAAGTTTCCCAAGGAGTTTTCCCAGTTGGTCCCACCCAGAGAGTTCTTGAAAAAGCGTACCCTTTGAGGCAGACGTTTTTTCCCCTAGAGAAGGGGCCTGGGTGGCGAGTGATTACTAGTTAGACTGCTCACCACAAGGTCAGCAGTTCGAAACCACCAGCCCTCCCCAGGAGAACGAGGCTTTCTATTCCCACAGAGGCAGCGCCTGGAAACCCGCAGAGGCCAGTTTTACAGAGTCCACAGGAGTCGAAATCTACTCGATGGCAATGAGTGGCTTTTATGGGTTTCGGCGAGGCTGATGTTTGACGCCACTATGACTCCTTTCTCCTTTTTTGGAGCAGTTTGGCGTGAGATATTCTCCTTTTTTGTTTGTTTGTTTTTGGGCACCACCGCTCTCCGGTGGTGGCAGGAGGAGGCCCAGCCCCACTGCCGGAATTGAACCTCCGTCCCAGTGGGCCGCAGTCCCACGCACAGCCACTACGCCACCGGGGCTCAGCCCCGAGATATTCTCCTATGTAATCGCTACAACCCCTTTTCTTGGTGAAGAACCCAGAGTTAGGCGAGAGCCAGGGCAGAGACCGGCCTGCCTCAGATTCCCCAGGGACCCTGAGATCTGTTCCTGACTCCTGTCCCCGCGGCACCACCTCTTCCTGGGCCGCAAACTGTGCAGTTAGGGACTGGGGCCAAACTCTCTCCAGGCCCCGCCCACTCTGCCACGCTAAGCCTATCGGATCGCGGGGCCTGGGGGCGGGGCCTGGGGCTGTTGGAATGGTCGCCTGGGGGGCGCGGGCTCAGCCGTGGCCCTGGGGACAGGGTGCTGTTTGTTGGCCGCTGTTCTTTGTGGCGGTGTCCGGCCCGACCACCGGGCTTCCAGGCCGCTGGAGTCATGGCTTGCTCGAGCTTCCAAGAGAAGTCTTGGCCAGGCTTACATCGTCTCCAAAGCACAAAGCCCAGCCTGAAAGGACGCAATTATGCCTCCGCTTGAAGATGGTAAAGTGACTTTTTTAAACAAAAACAAAAAGCGACCCTCCTGTTGAGTGGATCCTGACACAGAAGGACCTGAGGAGACAGAGTTGCGCTGCCTCTTAGGATTTCCAGGCCTCTAAATCTTTAGGGGAGCGGACTGTCGGATCTTTCTCCCGCAGACTGGCCATTTAGTTCATCGGTTTGTCAGGCAACCACTTGGTGCCCAGCCTTGTGGAGGAGAGGAAATGACCTCTGCCCTGAAAGTGCTTACAACGTGGTTATAAAAATATGAACTAATAAATAGGGTATAATAATAGCTCACGCTCATAGAGCACTCTCTGGATGCCAGCTGCTGCACCTTTCATCGGGGATTATTGCATCTAATGCCTGGTATCATCAGACCACGTCTCCCACAGCCCCAGGCTGGCCCCAGGTCGGGAGAGCTGGGGAAGCGGCCTGGGGAGGGCAGAGCAGACCTGCTCCCTGGGGTGTCGAGACCATGACATTTCAGAAGCAGATCCCTGGCCTGTTTCTGAGGCATCTCCACGTGGGTTTGGACTGTCAACCCTTTGGGTGATAGTCCATGAGATTTGCAACCCCCAGGGATACTTGCATTCAACTTTAAATCCTGCCAAGGATCGCCTCAGCTTCGATACAGCAGAATGGGGATATTTAGTTAATTTCCTTAGAGCTGAGAGTTTTGCTGCCGCTGTGTGTGGGGTGGGTGAAAGGGGTGCTGAGCGGAATTGGGCCTATAAAACAAGCAGGGCTGAGGCCCGGTGGTATAGTGGTTGTGCACAGGACTGGGTCCCACTGGGATGGAGGTTCGATTCCAGCTCCATGGAGCAAAGGCTGGGCCTCCTACTCCCACCACCTGAGGACAGTGATACCCCCCCCCCCAAAAAAAATAAAAACAAGCAACACCTGGCTTCTCAGTCTTTTGGCTAAGATCAAGCATAGTATCTGTTCTTATCAGTTTAGGATCTGAAATGTCCCCTATCTAAGGACAATATATTAAATGATTTGGGGAGCAGAGAGATGGAATAGGAGCTTGCTCTGTCCACTCCACACATTGACCTGGGATTGCAGTACTTCCAGGAACCCCTTAGGGGAACAGAAGAGAGAGAGGGAGGGAGGGAGGGAGAGAGAGAGAGAGAGAGAGAGAGAGAGAGAGAGAGAGAGAGAGAGAGAAATGAGATAAGCAACAAGATAAGTGTCTGGGATGCAGTTAGTGCTATTGTTGTGCCTGTGACATGCCATCGAGCTGTTTCTGGACCATAGTGACCTTTTGTCCAGCAGAGGGAAAGCCGGCCGGAAATGGCAGCGCCCTCACAAGTGCTCCCAGGCTGGAGCCAACTGTGGCTACTATTGTATCATTCCTTCTTGCAGAGGGCCTTCCTCTTTCCCCGCCCCCTTCTTTTCCAAGCCTGATGTCTTTCTCCAGGGACAGGTCCAGAGGACGTGAGACGAAGTCCCACCATGCTTGACTCTAGCGAGCATTCTGGCTGTGAAGACAGATGGGTAAGTGCGGTGGGTTTGTTTATTCATGAGTTCGTTTACAAATATGTGCACAGCGCCGGCTGTGTGACTCAGCTTGCACGCCAGTCTAGTCCCCGGCGGCTGGACCCCCGCCTCCTTCACGTTGATGAGTGCATCGTCAGTAGGAACGCTTATTGACTTCATCTTTGCGTCACCCTGGCAAATGAGAGCGAGAAGAGGGTCAAGTCCACGTGACCGGTAGAGAACCAGGCCCGGAGAGATGAGATGCTTTACCCAATCCATCTGTGCCACCGATTGCTCTCCCGTTTCCCAGCCCGGCCTCCTCCAGGGACAGGCTCCTGACATATATGTTCCAGGTGGCCCCACATGTCTCCAGAGGCCGCGTCTCCCCAAGTAAGTTCCTGCAGAGAGGACACAGTAGCAGGTGGCCCTGGAGCGCCTCTTCCCCTGAGCTTGGCCACATAGGGGTGGCCGCAGGGTTCTGCAAGACTCCCAGGAAGGAACGAGTGGTTGGTTGGTGGTTGCTCTCTGCCAAGGCTGCCAGCCAGGCAGCCCGCCCAGCGCACGACCACCCACTCGCTTCTTTTCCTGTGGAGAGTCCTCCCACTCCTTCCTCCGGATCTGCTCAGATGCAGCAGGACTCCCGCACAGAGGAGGGGAGCACAGCCGATCAGACTACGAGGTCAGTGAGTAAGAAAGCGTGTGTTTCGTGCATCAAGCTCCATTCTGCACCAGAGTCAGAGGAGCGGGCAAACATGTTGTCATGAGTATTCACCGAAGAGTTACTTCGGATTGCAAAACGCGGCAAACCAGCAAAATCCAACAATGTGTCCTTGTTGAGAGAAATGGCGTTCTTTTCCTCCTGTGGAATATGATATAGCCATGAGATAACCACTGACGATTGACGAGGGCAAGTGCCAGGGACTGCCAAAAGGACACACACATCCCTCTGTCTTGGAAGAAGAGCAGTCCGGGCACTCGTTAGAAGCAAGGGTGGTGTGACTCCCTCTCATCCCCTTGGGACATGCTGTCAGGAGAGACCAGTCCCTGGAGGAGGACATTGTGCATGGAAAAGTCGAGGGGTGAGGAAAGAGAGGAAGACCTCCGCGAGATGGACCCACACGTGGTTACAACTCCAACCTAAGAACAATCATGAGGACAGTGCGACTGTGGGCAGTGCTTGGTCCTGTGTACCTGTGCCTGTCATTGTCGTACTTAGGCCCGCTGACAACAACAGCATGGATAATTCTCTCAAACACTGTTTCCTCACCTGGAAAAATCTTCATGTCATATTGCTAAAGCCAGCCAGTCTATCAGTGGTGTTTTCCAGGAAGAGGAAGCCAGAGCCCAGTTCTCTGACTTTGCACCAAGTAAAATTGGACCTAGACTTATATATAAAGTCAACTTTCAACCGTTGGCAAGATATTTTTTTACTGGAGTCTACTTGCTCCTCAAGGTATTAGAAACCAGTGTTGGATGACCTTTCCTTCCCCCTACCACTCCTTAGAAACTACAGTGCTTGCTGTTTCTCAGTCTGGTTGAAGGCCCTCATAAAAACCAGGGTATTTCCTCTGGGATCATCCAGGCCCTTTGCACAAGTCATTCCAACTATAGCGACTGATCATGGAACACAGACCCCATCCAGTGCGCGCGCACACACACACACACACACACACACACCCCGTACATAGACACAGGGCTCACACTCACTACATATTTATATATGGAGACACATGCACAACATACACAAATCACATATAGATATATGTCAGACACAACACCGCCCATAGACACACCACACACACTCTATAAGTCCACACACACGTATCCAGCCTTACACACCACACAAAGATGCATACCACAGATATGCCACAAATAGAGATGTGCAGACAAACACAACACAGAGACATAGACATCATAAACATTAGACATATGTCCACACATGCCACATATACCACACAGACACACACATACATGCCACAGACACACACATCAAACACATGTACAGCGAACACAAACCACATATAGCAGACATACCTGCCATGCATACCACGTACCACAGACATACACATTGTACACACACCACACATACCATGAACAGATTGCCATGGCCCACACAGACATACACACACAGATAGCATACAACATAACTCACTCCAGCGTGTGTGTGCATGTGTGTGTATGTGTGTGTGTGTGACTGTGTATGTGTGTGAGGAGGAGGGGGGAGGAGGTGGAGGGAGAGGAAGGGAAACAGAATAGGCAGCTGAGACCTAGAACAGGGAAAGGACAGAGAAGGGCGTCCCAGGGTCTGAGGTCCACCTTGACCCACAGCGTGATGTCACCTTTGCCGCACGCAGCCCGGTCCTCCTGGGTCTGAACAGCCTCTTTGGTAAATGGGGTTCTGCAGATAGATGACGTCTGGGAAACTTTCAAGCAAGATGGCGTTCCGCAGCCCGGCTCGGAGGCCCCAGGATGACAACCTAATTACGTTCCTTTTAATAGCTCCTTCCCAAGTGCTCAGTCAGGGACATCTGCTGTGCGGCGGCTGCACCTTCAGGGAGGAATATTTTTAACATCTCGAAGCCACAAAAGGAAATTTCTGAAGGCTGGATGAAAACGGCCTCTGGTCCCACTGGGACGGCCTCGGGCCAGGTAGGGCCCAGTGCTGCCCCGGCCCCCCTCCGCCCTCTGAATCGGGCCAGCTCCTTTTCCTCGGGCAGGAGAGGGGGTGGTTTCCTAGGAAGAGTGTGTGTATGTGTGTGTGTGTGCGTGTGTGTTTTCCTTCGTACATCTGCCTCGCCTCTTTCACAGAGGGGAGTGAAGTGTGCCAGGCCGCCCCACTCTGCTTTCCATGTGAGCAGAGAACACAGCACACCGCGTGACGCCAAGTCTCGGGACTCCCTGCTTCCCACAGTTGCACTTACCTCCCCCCACCCCCCACCCCCACTAAGGACCCCTCTCAGCGCAGACCCCGGTATGACAGAAAAAGGAAAGGGGGAGGAAAAAACCCCACCACAGCCATGATGGATCGCCGTGGTTTGTTTCATAGAGTAGCTTACTAGGAAGACTGAGGGCTGATGACCCAAACTAGGTGTGTCTTGACGGACCCTACAATCAAGCAGAGAGGAGCAGAGACCTCAAGATGAGCGAAGAGAGCCTGGGAAAAGTCGGGAGACTGCCAGCTATCCCGACTCTCAGCCACTTGGTGTCGGGAAGCCGCCTGTGCCCATCAGGGGCCACTGGGATACGGTGTTCAGCTGTAGCAGGGGCTCCTTCTGCCTGGTGGGGGCCAGCGGCCCTGAGCAGCTCCCACCAGCCACCTCCCATTCTTGAGTGGAGACCCGTGTGCTGCTGGCCAGGCTGCAGGGGGTGGCATGGGGTGAGGTGAGGTGGAATTTGGGGCTTCCAGGCTCTGTCTCTCTAAAATGAAAGCCTGGGGGTCGGGCAGTGAGAACCCGGTAGATCCCACGGGTCCCATCCACCACCAGTCATGGGGCTAATGCAGGCCCAGGAACGTTCCCTCTGTTGCATGCCCGGCCCCACCATGGAGGCTGACTCTGTGTCACTAACTGCAGCAGCACGTCCAAACCCAGTGGGCCCAGAGGAGGAAAGGACCCACGTGCCCACCAAGACCCGAATGGAGAAGCAGGACGTCATACATTCTGACCCCCAAACAAACCAATGCATGGATGCTGAGCCCCTTCCAACTCATAGTAGTGGGGTGACAGGGTCCCTGGGGTTTTTGGAGGCGATATACCGTGATGGGAACAGAAAGCCTCCTCTTTCTCCCTTGTCGTGGCTGGTAGTCTCAAACTGCTCATCTTGCTTTTTGTAGCCCAATGGGTAACCCGCTAGACCCCCAAGGTCCTGTGGTTCATACGTACACAGAATACTACTCAGTCGGTAGGAGAAATGAACAAAGCCTTTTTTTTTTGGGGGGGGGGAAGCATCACTGCCCTCTGGTGGGAGTGGGAGGCCCAGCCTTGCTCCTGGAGAGCTACTGCTGGATTTGAACCGCCAACCCTGTGGACTGCAGTCCTGCACACACAGCCACTACGCCACCACGGCTCAGCCCATGAACAAAGTCTTAATACGCACTGCAGTAAGGATGGAGCTGGAGGACATTCTGCTGAGGGAAATAAGTTCATCAGAGAAGGACCGGTGTTACAGGACCTCAGTTATGTGAGATGAGCAGGAAAGACAAGGGAATAGAGATCAAAGTTTATTAGTGGGCACCACCAAGAGCAAGGGGGAGGGGGAGGGGGCTTACCAGTGAGGAAAACATCACATTGGTTAAGGGTGGGATCGTAGGGCTGATTATTGAAAGAGCTGTCGATCCATTGCATACCTATAAGAGGCTGGATTGGCAAATGTTTGTGATGATCTATTTATCATTATGACACACAGACAAAAAGTAGCCACGGAAGCCAGCTTATGTACAACTAAACTCCTCAAGGGATGGGGTTTCTGGATTTCAAGGTCTAGGACTATGGTTTCATGGGACATCCCAGTTAATGGGCTGAATAAGATGTTTAGTGCTTTGGTTCCACCTCTTTGTTGCTTGGAGTCTTTAAAGTTTGCAAGTAGCCACCCAAGCAAAACAACTGGTCTCTTCTCACTTACAGGTCAAGGGGAGATCTGTATGTGTGACCCATTGCCTCCATGAGCCACTGCCACCTTCACCATGTGACTAGAAGAACTGGCCTACGGTAGCTGGCTATTTTGATCAAGGATTCTACAGAAGAGTCTTGATCAAAAGAGGGATAATGAAGGATAAAATTTTTAACCCTCATGGACTTTCTGGAGACATAGAGGGAGTATATATTGCCCTGAGTCAGTATCTAATCCCTCAACCAAGAATAGCCCCCGGCTTCTTCTTAAACCCAACAATCACCCCCCAAACCAAACCCAAGGCATCAATTCCCACTCATAGCAGCACTATGTGGGGTTCCAAGATGGCAAATCTTGTTTGTTTGTATTTTTAAGATAATTTTATTAGGGGCTTTTACAGTTCTTATAACAATCCATACATCAATTGTATCAAGCATGTTTGTACGTATTTTGGCATCAACATTTTTTAAACATTTACTTTCTATTTAAGTCCTCTTATGAGTCAATATCAACCTTTTCACCCTTACGACCCCTTGATAAACTATAAATTATCATTATTTTCATATCTTACACTGACCACCATTCTCCCTTCACCCACATTTCTGTTGTTCATCCATCCCCCCCTCCCCCCAGGCTGTAAATCTTTTGGGGAAGCAGACAGCCTCATCTTTATCCTGTAGAGTGGCTGGTGGGTTTGAACCTTTTTGCTTAGCAGTCCCACACATACCTGACAGCCTCCGGGGCTCCTTTAAACCAACAGAAGTGTGGCTTAACCAGTAGAGGACAGCTGGCTGCCTGGGGCTCTGTGCTCTTTTCAGAACCATCTAGGTGGGATCGAATCGACCACAGCCCCTCCAAAGACTCGCTAGGAGCCTCAGGGAGCAGTGGACGTATGTTAATCCAGAGGGACAGCTCATCCAAGGAGGGAGAGGATGGTTGTACCTCTTGAAGAATGTAATCAAAACCACTGAATCACACAGCTAGAAACTGGTGAATTGCATGTGTTTTGTTGTAGATACCCTTAGCAGCAACAACAAAACAAATACACATTTCAAAATATAGATGGGTAGACGCTTGCTGATCTCTTTAGCTAGAAAGCCAAATTTCTTTGACAGAGGGACACCACTGGAACAGAGAACTGATAGGGTACCTGACACACACACACAACACACACACACACACACACACACCCCGGCCCCAACACTTACCTGCCTCAGAAAGTTCCTGTTGAGCAGGGGAGGGGGGCACCACTCTGTGTATGTTGAGTGGACATTTTCTACTCACATGATTGATTTACTTTTAATCATTTTATTGGGGGCTCATACACCTCTTATCACAATCCATCCATTGTATGTCAAGCACATTTGTACATCTGTTGTCTTCCTCACTCTCAGAACATTTGCTTTCTATTTAAACCTTTAGCATCAATGCCTTGTTTTTTCCCTGCCCCCCCCCTTTTCTCATGAACCCTTGATAATCTGTAAATTTTTTTGTGTGTGTGTGGGCATCACTGCCTTTGGTGGTCATGGGCACTACCCAGTGCTGCTCCTGAGAGCCGCCGCTGTATTTGAGCAGCCAAGCCCACAGGCCGCAGTTCTGCACTCAACCACTTACGCCACCAGGGCTCAACCCAATAATTTGTAAATTATTACTACTTTGTCATATCTTAGACTGTCTGCTGTCTCCCCTCACCCACTTCCCCATTATCTGTACCCCAGGGAGGCAGTTATATGTAGATCTTTGTAATTGGTTTCCCCTTTCTACACTACCTTCTCTCCACTTTCCCAGTATGGCTTCTCTCACCACTGGTCCTAAAGGGATCATCTGTCCTGGATTCCCCAGGTTTCTGCCTCCTATGAGTACCAGTGTACATCCCCTGGTCTAGCCTGATTTGTAAGGTAGAATTGGGATCATGATAGTGGGGAGGAGGAAGCATTGAAGAACTAGTGGAAAGGTGTATGCATCATCATTGTTACACGGTACTCTAACTGGAAAGTTGTATGCATCATCATTGTTACACGGTACTCTAACTGGGTCCTCCCTGCGACCCTGCTGTAAGGGGAATTCCATTACCTACAGATGGGCTTTGGGTCCCCAACCTGTCCTCCCCATCTTTTACAATAATATAATTTTTAGTTCTTCAATGCCTGATACCTGATACCTTCGACACCTTGTGGTCACACAGTCTGGTGTGCTTCTTCCATGTGAGCTTTGTTGCTTCTGAGCTACATGGTGGCTTGTTTACCTTCAAGCCTTTAACACCCCAAACACTGTATCTTTTGATAGCCCGGCACCATCAGCTTTCTTCACCACATTTGCTTATGCACACATTTGTCCTCAGTGATTGTGTCAGGAAGGTGAGCATCATGGAATGCCAAAATAATAGAACAAATTGTTCTTGCATTGAGGAAGTACTTGAGTGGAGGCCCAATGTCCATCTGCTGCCTTAATACTGAACCTATAAATGTATGCACAAAGATCTATGTCCCCATCTTCATATATAAATATATTTACCTCTGTACATGCTTGATTTATTTTAATGATGAATGCCTTTTCCTCACCTCCAGCCCTTTCCCCAATGCCATAGACTTGATTTTGACTCATAACCACCCTCTATAGGACTTCTGAGACCCTAACTCTTTACAGGACCTGACAACCTCATCTTTCCCCCTTGGAGCGGCAGATGGGTTTGAACTGCCACCCTTGTGGTTAGCAGTGACCGAAGGCTCCTTATGTCATTAAAGAATCTTCCAATCAAACCAAACGCCCTGTCACTGAGTAGATTCCTGTTCAGAATGACCCTAGAGGCCAGGGGGAGAATTCTTCCATAGAATTTCCAAGACTGTCTCTTTATGGACGCAGACTGCTCTAAATCTGGAGGGGGCTACTGGGCAGTACTCAGAGTGCTGCAGGGGCAGAGCTGGACAAACGGAGGCCTCTCTAGAGCAGACCTGGGTGGGGTGGGGGTGGGGGGTATGACAATTGCTCATTGAACTGAACACACTCCCAATTGAATGCTCACTAGGCACATGGAGTGTCAAGAAAAACCTCTGAGGGAGGAGGCAAGTATGCCAAGAGTGCTTGCTGCAAGATGGGTGCCTGGGGCAAACCCGACATGTTTCAAACCCTAATCCAGGACTTTGCTCCTAGAACTCAAAACAAAAATAATAATTGCTAGCCCTTGTTCCCTGGAGACCCTACCTTCCACCCAGCCAGCCAGCCCTTTTCAAATCCCTTCCATTTGACCTATGCAGAAGCCCACCAAGGAAGAGATGGGAGCCAAATTCAGAAAGAAAGCTATTCTTTTACTCTGCTGTACTGCCATCCTCACAATATACCTTCCTCACGGTCTCCACTCCCACCCTGCATGCCTATCCCCACGCCTACCTCTGCAGGTTGGGGCTTTAAGAAGCTCATCAAGTATGTATGTATATATATATACATATATATGTGCAGAAATAGATCTAAGCACATACATTTATATGCTAAGTATTAAGTTAGCAGGCAGATACTGGGCCTCTACACAAGTCCTCCCTCAATGCAAGAACACTTTGTTCTAATAACCTGGCATTCCATGATGCTCACCTTTCCGACAGGATTGCTGAAGAAAAAGTGCGTACATAAGTTAATGATGGTGCCTGGCTATCAAAAGATATAGCGTCTGGGGTCTTAAAGGCTTGAAGATAAACAGGCAGCCATCTAGCTCAGAAACAACAAAATTCACTTGGAAGAAGCACACCAGCCTGTGTGATCATGAGGTATCAATGGGAATCAGGTATCAGGCATCAAAGACTCAGAACAAAAAATCATATCAATGTGAAAGAGGGGGAGTGCAGAGTGGAGACCCAAAGCCTATTTGTAGACAATTGGATATCCCCTTACAGAAGAGTTACAAGAAAGAGACCAGTCAGGGTGCAATATAGCACCGATGAAACATACAACTTTCCTCTAGTTCTTTAATGCTTCCTTCCTCCCACTATCAGAACCCCAATTCTACCTTACAAGTATGGCTAGACCAGCATGTATACACAGGTACAGATAAGAGCTGGAAAAACAGGGAATTCAGGACATAACTCCCTCAGGACCAGTAATGAGTAGCAGCCATACCCTGAGGGTAAGGGTAAGGGGGAGGGGGAAGAAAAGTGGAACAGATCACAACGATCCACATATAATCCCCTCCCAGGGGGATGAACAACAGAAAAGTGGGTGAAGGGAGACATCAGTCAGTGAGTCAGTGTAAGACATGAAAAAAAATTTATAAATGATCAAGGGTTCATCAGAGAGGGGTGGAGGGAAAAAATGGGGAGCTGATACCAAGGGCTCAAGTAGAAACTTTTGAAAATGATGATGGCAATGTATGTATAAATGTGCTTGACACAATGGATGGATGTATGGATTGTGATATGAGCTGTATGAGTCCCCAGTATGTTAAAAAAAAAAAAATTCGTGGCAAGTGGAATAAAAAGATAACAGGGTTTGTACAGAAACATTTGGAAAAGCCCCCATATGTTCTGGGTGGCACTGTGCTCCCCCAAACTACAGAACCTCAATCCTAACATAGTCCCATTTGGTAACAGGGCTGCTTTTGTTATGCTAATGAGGAAGGCTTCGTGTAGGTGTACTTTTCGTTGAGATATTAAAAAAGGTTAAACAAGTAAATGAGAAGCAGCAATTTCAAACCAGAGGAAGACAGTGCAGGAACAGCAGCTCAGAGCAAAGAAGGGCCTTCCTAGATTTAGAGCTGGCCTGCCTGGCCCCAGGGGACACAGGAACCCTGCCTTCGAACGTCCAGCCTTGTGCACTGGGAGGAAGTCAGCTTCTGTTCCTCAGAGACACGCCCTTGTGAGTGCAGCCACCCAGCAGGCAGATCCTCTTCTGTGGTCCCCATCACTCACGCAGTGATGACGCAGCAGCCTCCGAAGAGCTCTTTGCCCTGGTCCCTGTTCCAGGTACCAAATGAGCAGGATGAGGTCACTGTTGGGAGGTTGTGCGTCATCAGGAGCTCGAGGTGGGGGGTGGGGGGTGGGCGGGGGGGAAAGAGAGTGGGGAAAGCAGGGAAGGTTACCCAGGGGTCAAAGGATTTCTTCGTGCTTTTTGACAGCAAAAGAAGTCCGTGGTGTGCAATGGGGCCCTGTGGTGTAGTGGTCACGCATCAGGCTGCTAACCTTAAGGTTGGGTATTTGAAAGCCACCGCCCACAGCCTGGAGACCCACGGGCGCAGTTAGTTCCACCCTGGCCTGTAGGTCACTTAGAGTCACGTTCGACTCAAGTCAGGATCCGCTTGATTGAAGTGAGTTGGCAGGTTTTCAATATTTTATTTCGGGCGATGGAGTGAGGGAAGAAACCTCTCCCCCTCCCCGACCCACCACCTTTCATTCCACCAAGGAGATGCACCATGGCAGGGATGCTTGCTCCCCAGATGCCCCGTCCTGCTCCAGCCGTGGCTACTGCGCCCTGGACCTTTGACGAGTGGGATCAAAGCACTGGATTTCACATTTTCACTCATTTACATCGACATTCAAATCGCCGCCTGGGGCAGTTGCTGGGTTGTGCTCTCAGCTGCCATGCACTTGGCCCCCGGCCCAGTCGGTCGGCTGCTGCAGTCTGAAATACAGGATTTCCAGGGCTGCGTGTTTAGAAGTAAATCACCAGGCCGTATTTCCTAGTTGGTCTTAGCCTGCAAGGTCCACTGAATGTGGTACCACAGCAGCCCACAGTTTTCCCAGTGTAGATGGCTGGGGCCGCACTGAGTGGCTAGGCCTCAAAGCCCGGCTTCCACAGAGAAGGCCAAGGCTTTCTTTCCATCATCCTTGTGCCTTCAGAGTCTCTGGGCTCGGATCTCACATTTCGCTCGAGTGTGGCTTCTGGCCACACACTGAAGGGGGCTAGCAGCTTCCTTCAGAATACACTTACTCCAGGGATCTCTGGAAACGTCAGGTTGGTGTGTGCAGACGGGGGTCAACGGAGTCAGGGGGATGTGTTTCATTGGCCAACTTGGGGCTCAAACTCCTTCTACGGGAGTGGCTTCCAGCTTGGCTCTCCATTGCTGTATCCTAGGGCCTTCCTTCATGTTGCCACCTCTGATGGGGTGACTCCTGCCTTGTAAGAAAGAGGGAGGGGAGGGGAACATGCCTGTGATTCTCACCCTAATTTCAGTTGCTCCTCATGACAGCCCCAGGACAGTGGTGGGCTTGGAGACGATTGTGCCCTTTTTACAGAACCAAGGTTTCCAGAAGCCCCCGGGAACTTCAGTTCACTCCTGGCAGCAGGGCTTTTCCAGCCTCCTTTGCTTCTGGGGCTGTCAGTGGCTTTGCCTTGGCAGCCGACTCCGCCCGTCCCTGGGCCTCTTTCCCGACCTTGCATTCTTGCTTTTATTCAAACATCATCTTATTCATTTTTAATGCAACCCAGCTGCCGTCCGACCGTTTATTTAATACAGCGCTCCCACTTGCGCGTGCGCCTGCCAGTCAAGGCTTCCAGCCTTCTGTTCTGCGGCCAAAGGCAAGCGTGCTCCGCAGAGGGACAAGGGCGCCCTGCAATCCCAACAGCCGCCGCCTGCGCCCAGGCCTTCCCTCCACTCCCAAGCGCCCAGCCCCAGCCCAGTTTTCCATTGGCAAGTGCTTATCTATACCGGCTTCTGGAATTTAAGACCCGCGCGACCCTTCCCCCCTTCTGAGTGACCGCCACAGCACTTTGCAGCCTCCCGGAAGCATCCTTCAAGTTTCCTGCTTTCCAGAAGTCCTCCAGATCCACACAGCCCGCACTGCCCTCCCACCAGCCCAGGGGCGCTGCTTTCTGCTCTCTCCTGCGGCTTTAGATGAGTGAGAGCCTCCTGGCAAGAAGCCCTGGGCTGGTGGGAGACTTGGGCTGTGTGGCCTTGGTCAAGTAAATGGACCTCTCAAGTGTCGCAGCTTCCCAATTTGGGATTTTCTGGAGTTGGGATTGTTCAAACTGCTTCCCCCTGGAGGGCTCCTGGGGTGATGTGTGAGGAATGGATCCCCGGGGAAGGCAGCTGCAGGATTTCCCATAACCCTTTTCAGCCTGAGAAACAACAAAACCCTCACCCTTTGCAGTGTAGTGATTCTGACTCGAGGCCACCTCCTGTGTGTTGGAGTCAAGCTGTGGCCATGGGCTTTTGGAAACAGTGTCAGACCTTTTGTTCAAGGAGCCACTGGGCAAGGTTGAACCCACTAACCCTCGCGTAACCAAGCACTTAGTGCTATCCAGGAATGACTTCAACCAGAGGACCTTGATCCGATCTAAGATACTCCAAACCCATTGTCATGGAGTTGATGCAAACTCAAGGTGACCCTCTAGGACAGGGTAGAAGTGCCCTGGGAGTTTCTGGACTGTAACTGTTGACCGGAGTAGGACGTCCTGTCTTTATCCCATTGAGTAGTTGGTAGTTTCCAACTTCAGATCTCAAGGTTGGTCACCCAATACTTACCCTCCGTCATCAGGGTTCCTCATAAGTTGCAGGGTGGTGCAGGAGGGGGAAATAGGGAAAAAAAAAAAAAGAGAGAGAGAGTGAAATTTTTCGATGAGATTGTCCCTAAAGACTCTTTCGATGCGAACCCGCATGAGTCTAAATCTTTTCTTCTGCCTTGAAAGCAGGGCCCACACCCACACTACACACCCCACTGTGTGTAGACCACACAGTCAACGCTCAATCAGAGCCCGCTGAACGAAGCACTGGACATCACGTCCTCTTCTGGGCTGTGCACATGCAGTTCCTCTTACCTGCCAGGTTCCTACCTTCCTTTACTCCTTCCATGCTCCAGAGCTCCTAGCACGGAACTTGCCGTCTGGGTGTAAACCTCCTTCACAACCAAGGTGCCTGGGTGTGGGTGGGTGTATGTGTGTGTCAGGGTGTGTATGCCTGTGGGTACCTCTGGAAGGCAGCGTCACAGTGATGGTGAAGTGTAATACAATGAAAACTGGGCCCCGGGTGGGGGTCCCACGGTCTTCACCCCCCCCCCCCCCGCCCCGTGCTTCCTGACACAGGTGACGCAAGTTCCTCTGAGCCTCAGTGTTCTCATTAGAACTTAACGGCTCCTGTGAAAGCAAACACCATGTACCATGATGAGCCATCTCTCAAGTGGTGGGGAGGGTCAGAGGAAATCCCTGTCTCTGGCCTGGAGGCCTCCTGTTCTCTCTGTCCCATGAGGGAATCAATTTCTTGTTCTCCTGTGTCCACTAGGCCCAAGGTAGAAGCCACACCTCGGGTGGAAAGCGATTAGCTTGCTAATAAAATCCACACCGGAAGATGAACTTACAACCCCCCCCAACAAAACCCACCACAGAGGGAGGGCGGCCAGAAAAGCTGGTGCAGGAGGGAGGGTGGAGAGAAAAGCTTACGTGCGTCATGCTCAGTGGGCAGATCTGACCCTATTGCTTGCTTGACCCTGTGCAGGATGCTGCCTGTTGAGGCAGAACTCATCCTCGGCGTGGGGCTTAGTGAGATTTCAACTCGCACTTGCTCCCTCTGCCAAACCCGGCCGTGCTCGACTTGCAGTCTTGGATAGTGTTGTCTAGGCCCTGAGCCCCAACCATCCCAGTTTGACTCCGCCTTCCACTGATCCAGTCTTATTTCTGATAGCCAGCCCTTAATTTCCCAGCATCCCTCTTCCTGGGAGCCACATCTAATCTGGAGAGACAAATGATTAGTATGCTCATTCTTGACATACCGGGGTTCTGTGGTACTAGACAGTATCTCACCCTGACAATTCGCTCTAGGCTGCACAGCTAATGAGGGACTAAACGAGGATTCAGACCGAGGCCAGCAGGGTGCCAGTGCTGACCTTTCAAAACCACTCTCTTCTGTCTCGCACGTCACAGACGGCCCAGAAGGACATCCTGCCAGTCCTCTGCCCAGCTTCCCTAAGGTTAGTTAGATGAGAGGGTTTCAAAAATTGCAAGGAAAAATCCCATTACTTTTTCATTCAATTTTTCTGCAACTTTTTTTTAGCCCCTTCATTGTGTTCCTCGGATGGATATGTTGCTATTAACTTGCCCAGCAGGCCCGAGAGCTTCAATTTTTGAAATCTTAAGGTGAGATGACTATCATTAGCGAGGTTTAAAATACATCTCTGCAACCAGCTTAAAAAATATATTTTTTTAAGTTCCTTGAAGTCAAGGCCTTGTTTTTCATTCACCTCCCATTCAGGAAACACTCCAGTGCTGGGATTTCTCTTCAAATGCTATGGCAGTCTCCTCCTGCCATTTTACACAGAGACAGAGTCTTAATTAGGGAAGCCAATACAGGATTTAGGGTCACAAGAATAATCACTGGCAGAGATGGCTCTTGCCACCAAGCCCAAAGCTCTTTCCCCTGCCACTTCTTTCAGGCTGCCTCATCCATGCCTCTGATTGCCCCTCCACTCCTGTGTGCATCAGGACCCCCAGTAAGTGTTCCGAGAATGCTAGTAGACGTACCTCCCCCAGGCTGATGTAACTTCTTGGAGGTCAGTATTCTCATTTGCCCTCTCCAGATGGCTCTGAAATCAGCAGGGCTGGCCTTGTCCCCAAGGAGCACTGGTAGCTTAGAGGTTATGCCTGGGGTTGCTTGACTGAAAGGGCGGAAGTTCAAAACCACCAGTCGCCTTTTGGGAGAAAAATGAGCCTTTTTTTTTTTTTCCTTGAGGCTTTCCTTTCTGATGTCCTACAGGGTCACTGCGGATTGAAACAGACTTTCTGGCAGCGAGTTTGATTGGGGGCCGTTGGCTTCATCCCTAGGCAGGTGATGAGGTGGTTAGCTCAAGCCCCATTTTCCCAAGCCTTGGTGGTGAAAGTGTCTTGAACGTCACTGAGGAATGCAGCGTTCCTATGATGAGAATGACGTGGATCCTGTTCTCCAGGATTCTGACAAAGAGGACTGGTGGGGGCATGAGAAATGAATGTAGCCAAGGAGCGAGCGTGGGGGGAATCGAGCAGCAGATGACAAAGACAAAGGACACTTGTCTGGTCCTGCTTTCTCCACCCCAGTCTCTCTAGGCGACAGCTTGCCTGGTGGGTCCTCTAGACCCTCACCCAGGCCCTTCTTTTTAGCATGGCTTGGTTTACCCAGATACCTTCAGGAGAGGACTCTGGGGCAGGCAGGACCGGAGGATAGGGCCAACTGTTATGTCATCTCTGCACAGCAGGCTTCCTACCTGTTCCTTTTGGTGGTCCCTGGCCTGGCCACAGTCCCCGGGAACAATCCTGCTGGACCACCCAGCATGTCACGGCCATAATGGACTGTCCATGGCGCCAGAATCTGGTAAGGGCGCCGGCTGCTCTGGTGGAAATCTGTTTCTCTGAAACTTGCCAGACTCCGCTCCTGACCTTGTGCTCAGAATTAAGGGTGTTTCCGAAGCTCATCCAATTCAATTCAAATGAGCAAGAATGTACTTGGCATCTCTCAAGGGCCAGCCTCCTTTCTGGGTACCAGGGTGGAAGGCTTCCTTGTCTTCCTCCTATGCCAGGAGCTGAGTGCTCTCAGAGCCAGCATCGGCTATTGATGAGAAATGTTGGAGTCAGGGAGACCCGGGTCCCCATTCATCCTCCATCACTAATGATGTAGCCTTGATATCCCTAATATGTAACACTCAGCTGCTTCGTCTGTAGAATGGCAACCTTCCCCGGCTGTTTGTGAGCATTAAATGAGATGGTGTGAGCTCTGAGTTGGTCTTGGGAAGCTGTGATCAATCAATGAGCGCAATCAAACCATTAAGGAAAGAAACCACCAAGACCCCACTCCCCACCACCCTCCATCAGACGCTTTCAATGACATTCCCCCCTCCCCAGTCTGAAGGCTGGCCCTTCACAAGGAACCCCATTTCAGCGTGGGCTGGCCACTCTGCAGCTGGTGGCCACCATATTGCCCAGTGTGGAATAAGGGTGTTGCTGTCATTATAAAATGGATGTAGGGCTGAACCCCGGTGGCGTAGCGGTTGTGCGCAGGACTGCGGCCCACTGGGACGGAGGTTCAATTCCAGCAGTGGGGCTGGGCCTCCTACTCCCACCACCAGAGAGCAGTGATGCCCCCCCCCCCCCAAAAAAATAAAATGGATGTATTGGAGAACCTGACGGTAGGTGACACTAACTCACTCACCTGAGTCCCTTGCCCTGGAGCTGGTTTCAGGGGAGGTGTGAGGAGGGGTGGTCAGCAAGAAGTGGGGGAACGGGTAGCACCTGGCCAGGCAAAGGGCGCAGAGCCTTAGAACTGCAGTGAGAGCGTGAGGGGAGTGGTCAGTCTTACGTCCCTGCTGTCGTTGCAGCCCTTCCCTGCCTTTACACATCCTGGCCTGCAGCTCTCTAGGTGTGATCAAAGGACACAGAGGGAAGGTCAGGGCTCCGGCTCGGTGGGTCTGTGGAGGGTGATCTTTCTCTCCTCTGTCTAGTCAATCTCATATCCCTACCTTGTCACTTGTTGGAAGGCCTGAGTTAATAATAATTCCCCTCTTGCCCCCACACCCCCCTCTAGTGCCTTGGGAATGTTGAACAAGTGACAGCCCCTATTCCTATCCTTCAGTAAGCCCTCCTAAAGCCTATCAGAGGGTGGGTGGTATTTTGTTTTTAATGAAAGGGGAAAAAACTAGAAGCAGTAGCAGGAAAGTCAGCAGAGCACTTATTACCAGAGCTCGCGCTTTTAAAAGGGCCTCTTCTCCTTATAAAGGGTAGGAAGGTGGACAGAGGAGGACTGACCATGAGTGGGGGGTAATTGCTGACGGTGGGTCATAGGGTGACAGGAGTTTAGAGTTCTATTCTGTGTGCTCGAAATTTTTCACCATAAAAAATGAAACAACCTCCCCCCCAAGTGTGTATATATATATATATATATATATATATATATATATATATATATATATATCTTCATGTCTAAACGTGCTTGAGTGGACCACCTGCGTCCATCTGGAATACAGGTGCATCTGTTCCCGTTGACTGCGGGTTGAGTGGAAGGGGGAGGGGAGGCGCAGCAGGTGGCCGTTCACCTGGGATGTTTCCATCCTGGTATCTGTTTCTTTTATGGGAACCTGAGCCGGTGGCCTCTCGGGTGTCAGTTCTTTTCCCGATGAAGAGATGGCTGCGTGGGCGCGGGTGTCCTGGCCCCAGGAGGGTTGGCGGCTTGAAGAACTGGACCCCAGTGAGACTCCCCACACCCCACACCCCAGCCAGCTTTTCCAGGCCCCAGCCCTTGGGGAACTGACCTGAGAGCCTCCGTTTCCTGGGTGGGGGGCGGGGGGCGGGGGTGCACCCAGCCCTCCGGGCGCTCCTGTCTCCTCCGTCCCTCGCTCCCCTCATCCCGCAGGACCCATTCATCTCTGCAGCCCCCTTGGGGAGGACAGGTCTCTGATTTCAATTATATCAGGGGCTCCGCAGCTCTTACAGGCTGCGACGTCTAGCTGTCTGTCTGACCCTGCTGCAGGAGTGGTCTCCAGCCCGAGGAGGGGCGCGGGGGTGGGAGTCCTGGGGGGCTGTGCAGCGTGGAAGAGGCGAGGGAGCAGCCAGCCCAGCGCTTCAGGAGGGGCGGGGCTCAGAGACTGGGGGAGGGAAGGGGGCGCCGAGAGAGGGGGGGGGATTCTTGCCTTGCACATCTCCATCCCCATGACGTGGTTACCCTGATATCCCCAGCACTAATTGCTTCAATTAATAATAGTGCTCTATAAAATTTCAGCGGCCGAGAGAGCAAGTGCAAGGAGAGATGACATCATGTATTAATAATACAGGCGGGCGATCGGGTTGGGCTCCGCAGAAGCTCTGCTCAGGAGCTGCCGCCGTGTCGCAGCGCACACCAGCTACTGCATGCGCAGAGCGCTTGTCCTTGGGCCTCAGCGGACAGAAGCTGGTGGGGGTTGGGGTGGGGGGCAGAAGCAGCTCACCGGACCAGACGCTGGAGAAGGCTTTAGCTTTACCATAAACTCCAGCAATCACCCCTCCCATGACTTGATCTGGGCAGGTGATAATTTCTCAATCATAATGCGTGCTGCACCCTTACCTTCAGGATGGCCCCTACCAAAGGCCCCAACTGCTCCTACCTGACCCCTCTCAGATCAGCACCTCTCCTTCCCCCACTCCCACCAAGCCGAAGCTCCGGGGCCTTTCTCTCTCTTAAACCTCTGACCACTGTGGGTCTTTTTATCAGAAAGTCAGTCTTCATGCCTCTCGCCTTCTCTACCTGGAGGTTCTGAAGTGCCCTGGGAATGCATAACTTTCTGATCTGGTAAAATCATTGAATTGTATGACTAAATGTGGATTAAAATGCCAGTAAAGCTATTAAAAAAATTTTTTTTAAAGCTCTTAAGAAGGTAATCATCTCATGACAAAGGATCTACTATGTCAGGTATGTTGAGCTGGTTTCTCTCAAGCCAGCATCGCATCACCACCCCTCAAAATTCTTTAAGCCTCTCCCTACACACACACAAACACACACGCGCGCGCGCGCACGCGCGCGCGCCTGCTCTACACCCTACCCAGGCTTGGCCTGGATCTTGGAGCCAGAAAATATGGGAGAGCAGCAGTCAGCTCTGACCTGCAGCCTCGGGGCACTAAGTGATTTTGTCCTTGTGCAAAGCCCATTCTCTCTCCACTTACCTGCAGAAACCAATTCCGGGTCATCCACACCCATTGCGGGCAAGTTGATTCTGACTCATAGTGAACCCTACAGAACTTCCCCATTGGGTTTCCAAGACTGTCAATTTCCAGAGGCAGACTCCCTTCTCTCCCCCCCACCCCCCACACCTTTCTCTCGAGTTGTAGCAGGCAGTTCAAGCCACCCACCTTTGGGTTAATCACCAAGCACTTTTAGCCACTGGGCCACAAAGGCTACTGACCAATTCAAACAAACTCAAACTCAGGGCTTGTCATCTTCTACTCTTAAGGGGGTGCTTCTGAGTGTCCAGAGTGACTCCTGGACAGTAAATGCACTGATCGGTATGCATATGGGCAGTTTTCTGCTCAAAGGGTCCACAACATTCCCCAGATTCCCCAAAGAACCTATGACCTTTAAGCACAACTCTAGCCTCTGGAGCAGTTAGAACTTACCTGGACCCATCGTTCCATTCTTGCTCTAGACAGCGTCTTCTCACCTCTTCATCCTTCTTGTTTCTCACGTGGGTCTCTGCAGTCAGACTTTCTCTTAAAAGGGGTCAAGAGCGAGAAATAAAAGAAACCAAGAGAGTCCAAACTTTCATGTAAGATCCAAGTCAAAATGCAAATAGACTTTTTAAGTCTGGGGATTTAAACACAGGCCTCTGTTTCACAATAGCACAGAAGTTTGTAGTGGCAACTCAAAGTGTGTTCTAAAGTAGTTTCCTTCCAAGGAAGGAAAGGGACAAATGCATGTCAGGCCTTTTGTATACAGGTTGGTCCCAAAGTCTTGTGTGATGCTCATCACAGTCTAAGGAGGCAAGCCCTCCACCAACCCACATCACTGGGAAGGAAACCGATTTTTAAGAAGTCATAAACTGAACAGCAGAATCAAGATATGAACACATACACACTTTTATTTTTCGGCCATCAGAACTCAGGTCTTTTCATTATACACTAGTGTCTTAGTTTAAATCACGACTTTCATAGATAGATTTTTTAAAATTAAAAGCTCATTTTATCAGGGGCTCTTACAACCCATACCAATCCATGCATCAGTTGTATCAAGCATATTTATACACATGTTGCCACCACTCTTTCTAGACATCAACTTCCTATTGAGGCCTTGGTATCAGCTTCTCTTCCCCTACCCCCGCCCCCCCCTGCTTTGTAACCCCTTGATAAATTATAAATTATTATTATGCTCCTATCTTACGCTGTCTCCCTTCCCCCAGGGTTTCTATTGTGCTTCCCCTTGGAGGGTAATGGGGTTATGTGTCAATCATTTGCATTCGGTTCCCCTTCCTCCCCCTTATAGATGCATTTTTAAGGTGCAAATCTGATTTCTGCTTCCCTCCAGGTTTCCATTTTGCATTGCTTGTTTTCCATCTCTACAAGCCTTCTTTAAAGACCCACTTTAATCCCATTTCTTCCATCATCAGACAATTTCAGCACAGAGTGACCTCTCTGAATGGGGTAAATAGCATGGGTATTAGCTTTATAAAGGGGTGGACTGTACTGGAAAGTATTGATTGTCAGCCAACTTCCATTTTCGTGTTAGTAGATCTTGATTTTTTTTTTTTTGTAACTTAACAGATAGTGACCCAGGAGTGGATTGCAGCTGGTTCTATCCTGTCACAGAAATCCCACACCTGTCACTAGTACTTGGCTTAGAGCAGGCTACCTAAATCTGGCCGGTGAGATGCTGGGGAAATCTCCTGAGACAGCTCCTGGAAAAGAAACCTACAAGAGATCATCTCTCCTTCTTCGGGAGGATAATTTTATGTTTGGAATTGTTGTGGGCATCCTATCCACAGCCGAGGCAATAGCAGAGCCAAGAGATGGAGAGGACTCATTGAGCTGTTTTATTAAATGTCCCCGAGTCTGCCCTTCCTTTAAACCTCACTTATGAAGGATATTAAGTTCTCCTACAGCTGATGCCAACTTGAGGGTCATTTTTGGTTGCTTGCTGACATAAAGACCACCGGTAATACACTCTCATCCTTGAATAAAGAGAATTTGTACTGTTCGCTGGGTACCTACCACATATTGGCTTGTCATTGCTGTTGTATTGCTATCTTGTATTATTTAACTTTGCTGTGTTTGTTTCTTGTCTACGAAGTCTACACTAGTTATTCCAGCCCACACAGATGTTCTCAGAATTCTCAGAAACCTTCCAAATAGCAGTAAAATCTCACACCCATTCTTACCATAAATATTTGTTGAGCCCCTTCAGTAAATTATTGAGTGGTGCTGGACTCCAGGCAAGGGCTAGGACAGAACGGTGAGCCAGGTAGATGTGGTTCTCACCTCTGTGGAGCTTAGAATCTCACGAGAAACTCGGAGGTTAAGCGAATGATTTCAGGAGTTGATTCTAAAACGACGATTAGGAAGTGTTAGGGAGGCAACCAGAGCTCTGTTGTGCTACAATAGAGGGATTGCCCTATTTTGGTGGCCGGGGGACATTTTTCAGAGTCTGAGAATGAAAGGGTGCTGCGAGTGAATGAGGTGGGAAGATGGGAAAACGAATCCCAGGATGTGAGCCTACTATGACCTGTCATCCTCTCCTCCCCAACCCGCTGACGGGTGCTCTCATGTGGGTCCCCATTCTCACTTGGATCCTTGCTGTTGCTTCCCACTAGTCCCCCTGCGTGTAGTCTTGTTCCCCCCAAACCCACCCTCCCAGCCTCGAGTCACCAGTTAAGCTAAGAACCCCTTGATGACCTCCAGTCCCTACCAAGCAAGGCAAGGTCGCCTTTCCTCTGCATAATCTGATCTCTCTAACCTCATTCTTTGCACCTCCTTGCCCATCTCTGGTCACCATGCCCTGCTTGTAGCTCTCAGTCAACAGACCGCCACATCGTCTACTGTGTAGACGGAACACCCCTGGACTTCCCTTTGGAGAGCTTTCCCACCTCAGTCCTGGCATCGTATCACCTGGATGGGCTAAACGCCCCTTCTCTGTGCTTTCACAGTACCCTGCACATATCAACAGTGACCACTGATTTATGTCTCCCAACAACAGCAACAGCAACAAGAACCCAAAGCAAACCAGAAAACCCAAGCTCACTGCCATCAGAGCGACCCTGTAGGACCAGGTAGAATGTGCCCCCCACCCTCACCCCCCATGGGTTTCCCAGATTGTAACTCTTTCCTGGAGTGCAAAGCTCCATCTTTCTCCCAAGGAGCACCTGGCGATTTCGAATTTCTGACCTTGTTGCTAGCAGCCCAGCACATCACCCCTACACCCCCAGGGCTCCATCTCCCAGCTAGAACGGAGTTCTCCCCTACCTCCTTGCCCCCTTAGAACTGAGCCCAGTCTGGCACACAATAGGTTCTGGGGAAGCATTTGTTAAACGGCACGTTCGCACTGATTGGCTCCCCACACCGTCATCGCCTCAGAGTCCATAGTCCGCTGTCCCAGGTGTGCTACTCTTCAATTGGCATCTGGAATCTGCAGTCCTTGGGGACTAGGCCATATCTCGGCCTTCTTAGCAGTCCTCCTGGCATTTCACACGGTCAGTCCATGAGTAAGCATCCAAATAGATGCTAAATTAATGAAGGGAGGAGTGCCTCCAGAGATGGGTGGAGTTAAATAAACAGCTGAGCATTTTCCACAACCTCCCTGGTTTCCAGAGCACCTGTGGGCAGGCCTCCGGAGGAACAACAGCCTCAGAGACAAGAGACTGTCCCCAGGGAGGACCTGGAGCCTTGTCAGTGTCCTGGGCCCTGGCTGCCCAAGTTGACCACAGAGGAAGAGAGAGGGTTCCTAGGCCCAGGTGGGTCTTCGTAAGCAGACTGGAGCCCCAGCAGCCCGCCCTACTCTGTGATCATGGTCCTTGTGAATTCTGACCCTTCTCTCCCTTCTCCCCCACCCTCCCACCCCTCATGCCGGCGTCCTCGGGCCCAGGGACCAGATGTGCTTCTGTGAGTGGTCTGCAAGTGCTCTCTCCTGCCCAGACTCCCCGGAGGTCTGGGGCAAGCAGAGCCGGGAGTGAGAATGCAGGCTGCTCTCCTGGACTCTCCACTCTGGAAACACTGAGCAGGCCTGTGGCTGAGGTAGTCCAGGTGACAGCCAGCAAGGTTTGCTAAGGGGCTGCTAAGTGGGCTGACCCCCTGGAGCGGGGGCCAGTGAGGAGGAGCTGAAAGAAGAGCATAGGCTTCTCTCTCTAGGCGGGTTGAAAGGAGGCCTGGCTGGCTGCTGGACAGAGAGGGGGCGGAGCCTGCAGCAGAGGCTGCTAAAGGTCAGGCTCAGCCCCAATCAGATGATGGGCCTGCACTTGAATGCTGGGGCTGCAGCTCATCACGTGACCCCGGGGTGTTCCTTCCTTCTCAGAGCCTCTGCTATTGCAGAAGGCCAAGTGTGATAGAGTGGAGTGACCCTGGGGAACAAGGAAAAGGGGGCCTTGTTGAAAATGATGAAGGCTCCCGAGGCAGCAGCCCGACCAAAATGAAATCCATTGCCGCCGAGTCTGCTGCGACTCACGGACCTTAGAGGATGGGGTGGAGCTCCTCCTTGGAATTCAGAGACTGTGCATGGCTCAGGGAGCAGACAGGCCTCATCTTTTTCCTGAGGGGTGGCTTGTGGGTTTGAACCACTGACCTTGCCTTTGGCAACCCCATGTCTACTCCACAATGCCCCAAGGCTCATTTGAAGACAGCCACAGGAGAGCATGAAGCCAAACACAGAGCGTATCTAAGCACGAGGCCCCGGGCCACCACGGGAGACCGGTTGAGAGGGACTTTGTCCCGGTTGGTCATGGGCTCTGTCGAGTTGATTCTGACTCACAGCAGCGTGTGTGAGCCAGTGGAGTCACCCCACAGAGTTGTCTAGCCTGTCATCTTTCCTGGAGCTGATTGCCCAGACTTTTTTTTTTTTCCTCCCTCATGGAGCCACTAAAAACCAAAAAAGCCCAAACTGACGGCCATGGGAATCCACTCGGAACCAGAGTGAGTCCATCAGACAGAGTAGAACTGCCTCTGAGTTTCCAAGACAGCGGATCTGGATGGGAGTAGAAATTCTTGTCTTGCTCCAGCAGAACAGCTGGTAGGTAGGAACCGCTGACCTTGGGGTTAGTAGCCTAACCGGGTAGCCCACTATCACCAGGCTCCTAGGTGGGATGAACCTAGCAGCCTTTGGGCTAGCACTCAAGTGCTTATACACGATGTCGCCCATAGTGGGAGAATGCCTTACACCTGCCTGTGCCCTCTGGTCGCTCTCCCCGGGCATGGACTTTCCTCCCGGCTCCTCCTCCCCGAGGCCCACAACACTGACTCGGTGGAAGCCTGGAGCCTTTTCCTGGAGTTGGCCTTGGAGGTGAGGCTGCTGGATCCACACACAGTGTCAAATGTCTACAGACGAGAGTCTAGGTCAGAGGTCCAGACCTACAGTCCCCGGTGTCTTTTGACTAAGTGAAAGCAGCCCTGCTTTCTGCTCCAGTCGAGAGACCCTGGGAGTCAGAATGGATTTGATGGCAGTGGGTTTGGTGGCGTGAAAATGCCTGGGATGCCCCACCGCGACATACCCTTGACCTAGCTACCCAAGGACCTCAAGGCAGACTCCAAATGCACTGCCATCCTGTCTACACGACAGTGACCCTAGTGGGGTGGGGACAGGGGGAGTAGAACTGCCCCTGTGAATGTCAGGGACTGTTGCTCTTTACAGAGCAGCTGGTGGGTTTGAACTGCTGGCCTTTGGGATCATAGCCTAATGCCTCACCACCGGCACCACCGCTGTTCCTGACAACTCAGGAGGAGGTACTGTATTAGTCCCTTCATGAGCAGAACTCTGCAGATTCATCGACAAACGAGCCTTCCCCGGGGGGTATTCAGAGCCCATAGGGGCTTTTGAAAGTACCTGCGCAGTAAAATGGTGTTTGGATGGGAAAACAAACTCTAACTTGAATAGAAAGATGCAATTTTACAAATGTGGAAAATCTCCCCTAAACGAATCTCTGAATCCAACATAGTCTGAATTCAAATGCCAACAGGATTATCTTTGTTTTGAATCTGGTACACACACACACACACACACACACACACACAATGGTGTTGAGAATGAGTTGGGAAAATAACCATGGGGAGAGAAGTAGGGAGATTACAAACAAGTTAGAAGCACCGGGGTTGGATCTGAAGTATTTCAAGTGCATCTTAAAGTCCATGCCGAGAGGCCCCTGAGACCCTTCCTCCCTCAGCTCAGGCAGGGTCCGTCCAATCTCGACTTTGCTCCTGTGCAGTGTCTGAGCAGAAGCTGTGCTTCCCACAGGACCCTGCTCGGCCTACCCTATCTTGGGGCAGTTCAGGGCCAGGATAGCGGCCCACTGCCTCTTCGTTACACCCCGGGGAGGCAGGGGGTGGGGGAACGGAGTGCAGATGGGATTCACATGAATACTGTCCCCGTGCCTGGCACCAGACCTCACCCTTGCAGGCTGGGGGCAGTCCTTGAGCCGCACCCTGCTTTGCCAGCCCATCAGAACTAGTTGCCGCCAATCGAGTCCCCTCGTGCTGACCCCAGGTGTGCCAGGCTCCAACTCTCTTCCATGGGATTTGTAAGGGATGAAGTTCAGAAGCTGAGCCTCAGGCCTTTCATCCACGGCACCTCTGGGTGACTTGAACCTCCAATCTTCCGCTCAGCAGCCAAGAGGGCTCCATGTTTTCACCCCCCACCCCCACCCCCGGGGGAGCTGAGTGGAAGATCTTGCGGGGGAAGGCAGCTTGCTGCTTGGGGCACAGGAGGACGTGTACCTGGGACGCTCCCAGCAGCAAAGGATCACTGGGACGGAGGGATAGCTACGAGGGCGGGACAATTGGGGAAAGGAGAGAGCGAATGTCTGGACAAGTGGAAAATGTCCTCGAGGTGTCTGACTTGCACCTGGAGAAAGTGTTGCATGGGCGTGTGCTCCCCCCTGTGTTTTCTCAACAACCACGAAGAAGACAGACGATGAAAACAGAACAAAATCATTAAGAAAGGGGGGCGGGTGGAGGGCTCCTGGACGGAGCCCCTGCAGGGGTCTGCGGGAGGAGACGCGGGGTGCCCTGAGGATCAGCTGGGGCCCCAGCGGGAGCCTGCGTGGAGTCTGGAGTGTTGACACTCTCGGGCCGAGACTAAGAGCAGCCGTCGTCGTCGCTGCAGACAGATCGGCTTCTTATTTTAACACTGCGGCAGGAGCAGAGAGGCTGCTAGCACAGGTCTGTCTGGACAGCTTCCAGGCGGCAGGGTCTGGAGCTCAGAGCCCATCTGGTTCTGGGTGGGTCCCCGGAACAGGCTTGCAGAGTCTGGCTTCCTGGGAGCAAGAAGGGCTGAGGCCCTGGGGCTCCTCCCAGCCCCCTGCTTGCTGCATTGCACCATCGGTTTCGTGAAGACATCCTCCGCACCCCCTTCCTTCTGCTCAAGGCTCCGCTCTGACAATTAGACTGACTGCTGCAGGGAAGCGCGCGCGTCCCCGCAGACATATGGCTTTTTAAAGTGATAAATCGCATTAGCAAATTTCTTATTAGCTCTGCTGTCAGGAGGGAGCTCCTGCCATGCTCACTGGCAGAGCCTGATGCTGAACTTCCTGGCCACTAATTACCAGGTCCAGGGTGAACAGGACCCGAGACTGGTGGGTGGAGGGGCGGAGACCTGCTTTCTCGATTCTGCGTCAGTGGGAGGTTGGGAGGCTCCGACTTGGGTGAGGCTTTGCAGTGGGCTTTGGACTGTGGGCTCCAGATGCTGCCCGGCGGGCCGCACACAGGATGACCAAGTCTCCTCTGAGTGCTGGCTGGGCCGGGCTCTCCCCCAGGCCCCCTGGGATTGGGGACCTAGGAATCAGCACAGCATCTCTTGGACAGAGCTGCCTGTCCCAGGCCTATCCTGCTCTGGGTCCCGGAAAGGGGCCTCCCTTCGGGGTTTAAGGTTCCTGTCCCTCTCCATCCCTCTTGCCTCCACTCCGGGGCAGCGGGAGCGTTCTCCCCCAAGGGAGACATCATGTCTGCTGTCCAGTTTTTCTCTGCTGTTTAGCCGAGTAACCGCCCATCCCAGAGATGCAACCTCCATCTCCACGGGTCCCTTTGCATAAGTAACAGCATGCAACTCACAGTCCTGGGTGGGAGGGGGGGAGGGGCGGCTAAAATGAACAAGTGCGTCTTTGCTTTTACATGTCACCCAACACGAGTCACCGTTTGAGGTGGTCTCTACCTCCTTTGAGGTGCAGACAGACATTGAGCCTCGCCCCGCAGGAAAAATACCCCTCCATGGCTGTATGTTCCCTCCACCTCCTTCCATGCAGGCAGGAGTCCACCCTGTCCAGGCTGTCTCATTCGAAGCAGCAGAGAGAGCCCTAGACTGACCTCTCTGTGGCCCCCTGCCGCAAGGAACAAAGTGGACATCTCCTGGGACCACAGCCCAGAGCCAGCTCCCTGGAGCCACCCCGGGCTTTTGCAGGTTTTGCACCCAAGGCCACCGGCTTTTACAGGTTTTGCACATTTTGCCCTTACATCCCCCCCCCCCCCCCGGGGTTTCACTAGGGGCTGAGCCTGTGGGCGGCAAGGCCTTGGAGAGCAGGGCGGCAGGAACCACTCCTCCTGAGAACCTGGCTCCCCAGGCTGGGAGGCTCCCGTAGTAATGATGGCATGTCCTGGTGTGCTCCGGCAGAGAAGGGAGGTGGGGGAGGAGGCCAGAGACTGCAGCAGAAAAGCAGAGAGGACTCTGAAATGGGCGCGGGGGAGGATGTGTGTGGAGAGAGCAGCAGAGAGAAGGGGGCGGGAAGAACACTGAATTCCTGATTATGCAGCCCAAGGATGCCGGAGATGGAAGCTCCGAACAATTGAGAAGGATGGATTTGCACCCTGGAGCATCCAATCCTGCAGGATCTGGAACCTGGGCTGCTCTGTAGCTGCCAGGAGAACGTTCTCCTTGCCTGTGACCTCTCAGAGGCTGGGCTTTGGGAAATGCCAAAAGAGAGAGGAAGGGTAGCTGGGAATCTTGTACAGCATGTGAGCTGGCCACCAAATTATTCCCCAGAGCCCAGGTCGTTCCCGTGACTCCCCGAGAAAAGCAGGGGGCAGAGCTGCTGCAGCCAGGCCGACCCCTTCCAATGGCACGACTGCGTTCTCTGGACTCTGAGCAAGGGTCCTCCCTGTAGCCAGGTCCCAGGGAGCCTCGGGCCTGCAACCCTGGGGCCTCGTCCTCGCCTCGCTGTTTCTTGTCTGTTCTCCCTCCTCCAGGTGAGTGCCCTCATAAGGCTGGGCTCCTGTGCCAGCCCCAGCCTGGCCCATCATTCTCCCGGTTTCCCAATTCTCCCTGCAGAATGAGCCCATCTCAGGAGCCTGCCCCACCAGTCCGACTCGCTTGCCACCCCCTCTGGGTGTGCAGCCTCCAGTTCCGACTGCAGCACATTTCCTCCATGGATGTTTTGGGTCTCCCCCATGACCCCGTTTCACTGCTTAGCTCTGTGGTCCCCAAAGAAGTCGGGGTATGGCAGCCCACCTGCTTGCCTCCCATAGGCTCCGCCTTTTCTCATAGGACCAGCGCTCTTCCGGCTCTCCTGGGGGCAGGGAGTACAGAGACGTGAAAAGGTTTCACGATATTAAGATAACTCAGGCTGACTTCACTTCTCTGAGACCTCAGCAGGCCTGCCTGGACGTATGTGTGTTTGTGTGTGTGTGTGTGTGTGTGTGTGTGTTCTCCCTGTTCACAGAAGAGTAAGATACCTGTAGAGGGGTCATCTCATGGGAGAGAAAAGCCAGCTGTTTGCTGGCGGATGGAATTCTGCAGTGGTTCAAGGGCAATGAAGCCAGCCAGCTTGAAGAATGTTCTCCAAGCTCCCACACTCATCTCTGCCTTCCCAGCTCTGGGATTCAGCAAGTACTCCCTCCCCCTGCATGCCTGCCCTCTGAGTCTCACTGACTGAGTCCCTGTTGGACTCACCCCCCACAAGGCAGGCTTTGCCTGAAGTGAGGGCCCTTTGGCTGGGCCTCTGGAAGGAGCTGCATCAAGGGGCTCAGAAAGGCTGATGGCCAGGGAAGGGGTCCTCTGAACACGGAACTCCCCTTTGGAAAGAGTGTGAAACAGGGACAGCTGAAGATCTCTCAACTCCCGGGGCTGAGACTGCTGGACCCAGTGACAACCGAAGTGCCACAGAGAGCAAAGGAAATAAGAATTCTGAGAGAAATACCCATCCTCCTCTTCCAGAGAAATGAAGGCTGGGTCTGAGAGCAAAGCCCTCCTCTGTGACTCTATTCTAGGAGGCCTTCGTCTCCTTCTGGGGACCAGCCTTCTCCTCTGCTGAGACTATCCCTGCCTGCAGTCTCAGGAGAATGCAGCCTGTGCTCCCAGGCCCATCGCTCCCATGCCAGAAGGGGTGTCCTCTTCTATTCCCAAGAAGATCGCCCACTACCAGCATTCCTACCCGGATGGGATGCTTGAGGCAACCATTTCTTCTGGTGGAGCAGCCCTGCTACAAACTGTTACAGGTTGTCTGAGCGGTTCACCTGAACTGGAGACAGGAAGCGGCGATCTCGCCCCACATCTCCTCCTCTTGCTCGAGGGATGGCTCATCGCCTAAAGTCTCAGGAGGGGAAGTCACTGTCATCCCAGGGCTGGACTTGCCCCCCCAAAGATGAGGAGGACTCAGCTCCCCAGCCACCCCCATGGCAGCAGGGCCATCTCAGGTGGCACGATGGGATCGATTCTGTGGGCACTTTCTAAAACCCAGTGGCTCCTTGCCGTGTCACACATCAGTTCTTGGCTCTAGTTCCATTCAGTTGCATATGGACCAGGGGCTGCTGGGTACCTGGAGATCGGGAGTCAAGGACAGACATACGGAGTCCAGGTCCTTTCTCTCAGAGTTTATAGGAGAGAGGCAGGGGTGGCGGAGCAGGGGCTCAGAGGAGGACCATGGGCCAGCCAAAGGGATGCTCAGTCTTGGGAAGACTTTGGAGTATGGAGGGATGCATGTCTTCTACCCCCTCCCTCCCCAGTACTTCTGAGGACCACACTCCACTTTGCAAGAGGTGTCCCCACCTCCGAACCCTTCTGCCCCATATTTCCTTCTGCCTTGGTTCTCCTCCATCAGGTCTTAGCTCACATATCAGCCCAGAGAGGACTCCCCTCGGAGCTCACATGCGCAACCTCCTCTCCTTCCCCCATGATGCTGTCTCAGTCTCGGCTTCCCTTTTGTCGCGGTACCTCATGCAGTTGGAAGCATTCCTGCGATCCTTTGGTGTCTTTGTTTATAAGGCTGCTGCTTCAGCCTTTTCTAAATCACCAAACTGTCCCGACATGTCCCTATTCTTTCATTCTCCGGCATACCTTCCCACCTGGCAGGCCTTCTGTCTCTATCACTGGGAACTGTGCTATTTATTTATTTATTTATTTATCTTGCAGCAACTACGAGAATTGATGCTGGAGTTGCTAGATGATGCTTCTATTTGAGTGGAGCCTGCTGGGAGAGTGGTAAAGTGTTCAGCTGCTAACTGGAAGGTTGGAAGTTCGAACCCAGCAGCTGCTTTCGGAGAGTGGCGTGGCTGTCTGCTTCTGTAAAATGGGTTAAGTACTGTGGCATTGGCTCCAAATCAAAAGTGATCAACTCGTGCAAAAGAAGAAGGAAACACCGCCCAGTCCTCAGTCGGTGGGTGCCGGCACGCCACTGTCACTCGGTCAGTTCATCTTTTGACAGACTCCCTCTCCTCCAGAGAGTCCATACCACAATCTTGGAAGCCCTCAGGGCAGTTTGACCCTGGGGGATTGAATTGCTGCTATCAGTCAGGGTCAACTTCATGGATTGGTTAGGTAATGCTTGCCTATGAGCTGAAGGGTGGCGGTTTGAATCCACCCACAGGCACCTCGAAAGAAAGGTGGTCTACTTCCAAGAGGTCACAGCCTGGAGAGCTCCCCTAACACACCAGCCATCACCAGGAGTGGCAACTGCCCCTGGCAATCCAGAGGAAGCACCAAGCCTACCCAAAATACATCCTCAAGCTGCCTTGCCTGGCAGGATCTGTCTGAAGAACAAATCAATCAGCATACAAGTCCCTCCTCTCCATGCACACTGGTACAGATAGGAGCCAGAAACATAGGAGATTCAGGACAGATGATCCCTTCAGGACCAGTGGTGATACCAGGAGGGTGGAGGGAAGGTGGGGTAGAAAGGGGGAACCGATTATAAGGATCTGCATATAACCTCTTCCCTGGGGTATGAACAACAGGGAAGTGGGTGAAGGGAGACATCGGACAGTGTAAGATATGACAAAGTATTAATAATTTATGACTTACGAAGGGTTTATGAAGGAGGGGGGAGCAGAGTGCCAAGGGGTTAAATAGAAAGCAAATGTTATGAGGATGATAAGAGCAATGGATGAACAAATATGGTCTACACACAATGGACTTATGCATGGATTGTGATAAGAGTTGTATGAGCCCCCAATAAAAGGATTTAAAAAAAAGAAAGAAAATTGTGATGGCGGCACATGTGCAAATGTGCTCCACACACTGGATGAATGTATGGATTGTGATAAGAGATGTAAAAGCCCCCCAAGAAAAACATTGGAGGAAAAAAAAGTTAAAATGAATAAATAAATAAGTCAAAAAAATAAAAAGTCCCTCTTTTTGAATCCCCAGGAAGCTAATCATTTTCAAGATCTCAGAGCATTTTATATGCCTTCCCCCCCCCCCACTGTCCCATTTCCACCCCTAATTAGAGGTCCCCCCCCCCAGTGCAGAGAGTCCCCTGTCTTCTTTGTGATAAGCTTGACTACAGCCTCCAAGAGTGTGTCCTCTGAGTGTGTCCTCTGGTCCTCTGAATCACTGGAACTGAGGCCCCAAGCAGACAGGTCTGCCGGTGGTGGAGTAAGAGCTTCCCCGCCCCCCATGCCATTCAGAAGGGAGGGCCAGACCTGCACGTTCCTCTGTCAGGGAAACAAGGGATGGGGAGGGTGGCTCCCCACTGCACCCTATCAACCATCTGCCGCACTCAGCCAGGAGACGAGAAGCCCCATCCCAAGCCCCATCCAATTTTCCGTTAATGAAATATTCAAGGACTCCTGCTTGGTGCCTGGGAGGCAGAGGCTCCTTGTCCTCAGGCCTGGCTCCCACTCCTCCCCTGTAACACCATATCTCTCCCCCCACCCCCCCACCCCCACCGAGGCCTTGCCTGATGCTGCCTGAGGTCTTTCCTGTTAAGCCTTATGCCCCAATATGGCTCTTCCTCTCTCACTGGCTAGCCAGCTCCATCCCAACCTGGAAAAACAAACCTGTGAAGCCTTTCCTAGGTTTATCTTTCCTTCCCCTAGACCCCCAATGCACACTCCATCGTCCCAGGACTCATTCTTCCCTGGATCTCCACCCCCACCCCCACCCTTTCTTGGTTTGGAGTGGGGTCTTGGCTGCTTAGTGGAAGATAGACATGGGAATTTCCAACGACACTCCATGAGGAGTGTTCAGGACCTCTGCCTAGACTGGACCCCCGCCTCCCTGGGACCCAGGACCCTTTTCCAGTCATGTCCCTGCTCCAAACCCGTCACACAGCAAGGGCCGTACTGGGACAATGTTTATGGCCAAACATGCAGTCCTGTCCAGCCACAACACGCCTTCCCGTCAGCACTCGGTGCCTGCTGTCAAGGTGGGGAGCTTGGGCGTTCTGTGAGGTTGCTGGGGACACAGCAGGGAGCTGGAACCAACACACAGGCAGAGTGCCAAGGAGAAAAGAAACTGGCTTCTGACCCCCGGGTCCAACCCTGTCTCTTCACTGTAGTCAGGCCTTGTACTCTGCATGTTGAAATTAGGTGCAAATAAGGTGTTTGAAATCAAGTTGAATGTTTATGCTCACTACTTAAATGAATCAAATGGTCCATAGAGGATGGGGCTAGTCTGGACTCCACTCTTTACTTAGTTGAGTAACCATAGGCCAAACCCTGACCTCCCCAAACACCGGCATATTGTGCCCTTACCCACTGCGGTGTGTGTCTGTGTGTTTGGATGAAGTTGTGCACCTTCAAAATATGTGCTGGCATCCTAAGCCCTATACTGGTAGAAAGGTGTCCTAGTGGCACAAAGCTGAAGCTAACCATTGGCTGCTCACGGAAAGGGTGGTGTTTGCCAGTTATGAACTCAAACATCTTCTTGTCTCTTCTCTATAACGTAGGGAGAACATTTGTTAAGACAAAGACGAGACAGAGGCACCCCGTCAAGCATTCTATTTTCAATACCCTCCTCGAGCCCTCGTGCCAACACTGGGAAGAAGTCATTGCTACCTTCATTCTGCAGTTGAGCAAACGAGGCTTCAGAGAGAGAGCTCAAGCCTCTGGCCCCTCACCATGGGGAAACCCCATGGGCCTATGAAATGCGCCCCAAATCAGCTTCCTCAGTAGTGCTTCCATATGAAAGAGCTCTGTTCACTGTAAGGCATTATGCTGCAAAGGAGAAGATGCCGCTCTCATCCCCGAGGACTGTATGATCTGACAGAACTGGTCAATACTGTTCTTAGGCAGCATGGGGTGGGTTCTGACTCCTAGCCATGCTATGTGCAGGAGAACCAAACTCCGCCCGCCGCCACCGCCTCCCCTGTGTCGTCCTCATCATTATTCTCAGGTCTGAGCCCCTCATGGGTGTCATTGTTTCAATCCATCTCCTTGAGGATCTTGCTTCCTTTTGCTGCCCTTAGCCTTTACCAAGCACGTTGACCTTCTTCGGGGACCGTATCTCCTGAGAACTTGTCCAAAGTACGAGAGATGAGGACGTCCTTCCCTTCTTGTCTTGAGGGGATGGTCTTGCTGTGCTTCTTCCAAGACAGATGGGTTGGTTCTATTGGCAGTCCAGGGTGCTTTTAAGATTCACGGCACCACGATGCAAATGCGCTGAGTCTTCTGTGGTCTTCCTGATTCAGTGTCCAACTTTCACATGCGTGTGAGGCCATAGAAAGTTCCATGGCGTGGGTCCAGGTGCACCTTCGTCCTCGAAAGGACATCCTTGCCTTTCCACGCTTTAAAGTGGCCTTCTGCAGCAGATGTGTCAGATGCAATGCACCGTTTGCTCTCTCAACTGCTGCCTCCATGAGTGCCGAGCACGACGAGATCTTTGATAACTTCCAACTTCTTTCCATTTAGCGTGCCGTTACCTGTTGGTCCCGTTGTGACGATTTCAGACTTTGTGTTGAGTTGGATCGCTGTGCTTCTTGATCTTCACCAGCAAGAGCTTCAGCTCCTCCTCATGTTCTGCAAGATGGCTGTACCATCTGTACCTCCCAGGTTGTTTATAAGCCTTCCTCCTTGGGAGAAAGATTTCTACTCTCTCGTAAGGATTTATAGCTGTGGTTCTCAACCTGTGGGCCAAAACCCCTTTGGGGGTCGAACGACCCTTTAACAGAGATCACCTGATTCATCACAGTAGTAAAATGAGAGTGATGAAGTAGCTACGAAAATAATGTTATGGTTGGGGGGTCACCACCCCATGAGGAGCTGTATGAAAGGGCCACTGCATGAGGAAGGTCGAGAACCCCTGATGGACAGTGTCAGAAGCCAGGGTCACTTCCACGCTGTCCAACGACGTGGCTATGACTCAGAATTGGCACGATGGCAGTGAGAGTTTTGGTTTTTAAATCTTCATACAGTTCGCCCCCCTCCCCACTATATTGTCCAGCTTCTGTGATTATTTGGGCAACAAGTGACCAAGGGAAGTGTCAAAGCACTTATTTAAATGAAGCCACGTGCCAAATGTACAGTACACACTGTAACCAAGTGATGGAACCCAGCGTCAGCACGAAGGCACAGACAGATGTGCCTCTGAGGACACAGCGGAGGAGGGGATCTCACTGGCTGAGACTGTTGTGGCCAACAGCAAGGTTTTGTCTGGATCCAACCAGATAAATCCAGATGGTGGGGCATTTTACAAGAGAATTCATCTGACTTATTAAAAAAAAAAAAGACAAGGTCATTGAGAAAATAAAAAGCAAGCAGAGGCAGGGACTGCCCTAGGCTGAAGGACACTAAAGAAAGAGACATGAGCAGCAGATTGTTTGTAGGAATTTTTACTGGATTTTGCACTTAAAAAAGACATCATAAAGGAGTTTTCAGGAGAATTGGGGACATCGGCCTATGTGGTTATTCTACTAATCAGTCCACCTGACAGAGCCCATATTAAAATTCTGAGGTGTGATCATGAATCCTAGTAAGACTGTCCCTTGTCTGACACCCCAAAGAAAGCATGAGTGCGGAGAAAGAGAGAGAGAAAGCAAATAACACAGTCTTACCGACAAGCCCATGGGGAACCTCGCTGAAGGGGTTGTCGATGTCCCTGAGCTGTCCTTTCAACATTATTGGTTTGAAAATTCCCCGGTAAAAACTGAGGACATGTATGTTACTGTGCCAAGGGGAGACAGCGACATAAAGGAAAACGGAGACGAACATTTTAAAGTTACTTCTGTGTTGGCTCAGAGGGGGCGTGTCCTCACACTCGGTCGGTCCCCCAGGTGGGACAGAGGCAGGGTCTCTGCACTTCTCTAGCTCTGATGCAAGCCGTTTTCCACCAGGGCTGCTCTGTCTTTAGCTGCAGCATAATCAAAAGAAGTTCCTGGCCCAGCCTGCAGGTGCCTAGGAGACCAGCTTCAGGCTCCCGAGGCCTCTCTGGCCCCGGAGTTTCCATGGTGCAGACAAAGCCGGAGCCTGCCGGTAACTTGCACAGGAGGGACACAATGGCTAGGAGAGGGCTTGTGGTGACTCTACCTGTGGCTGCCATCCTCACAGGGACCCGTCGTTTGTGGCAGACGTTCCAAGCCCAGGCCCTCCGGATCTCGGAGTCGACACCCTGCGTACCCGCTGTAGCACGCCAAACTTTGAGACCCAACCGTCTCGACTGAGATCCAAACCTCTAGTCCTGCCATTCAAGACTCCCTTTACTGTCTCCCCCCAGCCCACCCCCTCCCCATCCCCTGCCGCAGTGGCTTAGTGGGTGACATGTTGGGCTGCAAACGCAAAGGCCACCAGTTCGAAGCCATCAGACACTGCAAGGGAGAAAGGCGAGACTGTCTGTTCCCATCCAGTTGCTGTCTCTGGAGGCCCTAGGAGCAGCGGTACCCTCTTATAGGGTCATGGCGAGTTGACATCGACTCCATGGCAGGGAGTTTTAACTGCCCAGCCCGGGTCTGGAGTTCTTGAGCTGGAGGAACTTGCCTTCCAGCCTGGGCCTTTGTCACTTTCAGCCCTTTCCAATGCATGCGCAGATTGCCCAGTGAACAAGGTAGGCAGGGGCTTCCTTGTGCCTCCTCCCTAAAGCGAACAGCTTCGCATGAGGAAATAAAAATCAAATCAATGACGTGGTAAAAAAAAAACCAACAATCAAAATGCTCACTGCAGATACATAAGCAAGGGTAATGAAGCCTATGCTTACCTTGCTTGCTGGACCCTCCTTCTGTGTCAATCGGGAAGCTGAAGAGACTCTGATTCTGTAGGTCAGGCAAGAGACCAGTCCTGCCAGACCTGGAAGCAGACCCTTTGATGGGGCGAGAAAACACATGACGTAGTGGTCTGCATGTTTGTAAATAAGTACGATGAAGCCTGGGCTTACCTGCTCACTGGGCAGCCAGACAGTGGTAATGTCAAGCCAACCTTCAGCATTGAACTCAAGTCCCAACTCAAGTACTCCCTGGAGCCTTCCTGCGTGTCCAGCTTGTCTGTCAGGGGCTGCCCCCTTTCTCCGATTTCATTCACTGTTACATTCGTGACACCCAGTTTTAATGCTTTCCCCCAAAGCTTCAAACTCATGGCCATCGAGTTGATTTTGACTCATAGCTCCCTTACAGGGCAGGCTAACCTGGCCCCTGGGCACTGAGACAAATCCTTTATGGGAGTAGAAAGTCCTGTCATCTCCCACAGAATGCCTGGTGGTCTCGAACCGCTGACCTGGCGTAGCTGCTGTGCCACCAGGGTTCCTATGTGGTACTTTAGCATGGACTACCTCATGTATTCAGTGTTGTTGTTTTTACTTGCGTTCACAACCATCTTTCTGCCGGACTGGCATGTCCTTGCGGGCAGGAATTGTATCTTTTTCTCTTGCGTCCTGCTTAGAGCCAAGGGCAAAGTGAAAGGCCCAGGTTGAGCTCTCCATCCCTAACACAAAGGTTGGTGGTTCAAACACCCTAGCTGTTGGGTGGGAGCAGGAGGGGACAACCTGCTGCGAGCTTCGGAAACCCTGTGGCGGCGGTGTGAAGTGCCATCAAGACGACGCCAGTTCACAGCAAGCCTGTGTGAACAGAGCCCAGGCCTGTTGCGTTTGCACCATGGTTCTTACGTCTGAGCCCATCTGAACCCATGGTCGTAGCCCCTCTAGGCAGTTCTGCTCGGTCCTATGGGGTCAGGAGACGTCAGCAGTGGGTCTGGGGATGTGGTAAATAAATGAGATTGGAATGAAGTAAAAGATGGGACGGGGGAGAGAGAAGGAGTACTGACTTGTGGGGGGCCTTGTACTTTAGGGAGCAGGAGATATGGCTTGAGTCTGGGGTCCCAGGCCTGAGGCTGGATAGAGTTAGGGTGACCCTTCCCGCATCCCTACCACAGCTATTTGCATTTGGGCTGGCCTGCTGCAGGGTCCCCGCCCCACGTGATAATTTGCATCCCGAGATTTACATAGGATTGAGGGAGCTTCCTGAGAGAAGCACCGGGCGGGACCCTGCCACACCCTCATAGTCTGTGACAAAATGCTCATGTCCCCCATCCTTGCTGGCAAGCCCCCTCAGAGCCTGAGTCCTCGAGTCACCAAATGTCTCCCAGATGGGCCCGAGCACATGTGTCCCTCCCCTTCACAGAAGCTCTCTCCCTCCAGGCCACGGCTACACTTTTCTCTGACTTACACTGCCCCCAGGTTCACCATAAGAGACACGGAGTGACAGCCCTAACAGTGGTCTCTATTCATGAAGGGGAAGCCTGCCACCTTCACACTGTTCCCAGCAGTCCCCGGAGGCTGTTCCCTGGGCCTGCCACCCCTGTACCCTGCTGCCGCTGCCTTGCAAACTGGGCAGCGAGGGCTCTGGGAGTGGGACTGTGCCTCCTGTTCTTAGCAGTCTCCTTGGAGGAGTGGGAATTCTCTTGCAGGATTTTGTAGAGGGAAGTGTTATTATGCAGGCAGTCCCGAGGGCACGGGATTGCTTCTTGACTTCTGGCTCCCTCTCTCAATCGACCCCAATTCACGGAGAAGTCCCAGGACGCTGCAGACTCGCACTTCCCCGAGGCACCTGGCTGGCCAGTGGGGTGGTCTGGAGTGGGCAGGGAGGCGGCGCAGGGCCCTCTGGGATGCTGGTCAGGCCAGACAAAGGAGGCATCCGACCATGGCGGCGAAGGAACAAGCACCAGGGTGGCAGATGGGAGACGTGCACAGACGTCGTGGACCGCGTGACAAGAGAGGGGCATGACCCTGTGGAACATAGACTCAGTCAGGACTTGGGAAGCGAGGAGCCAGCGAGCTGTTTGCTAATGGAGGAAAAGGGAAAGAGAAAATCAAGGAGAAGAGAAAGCTTCTGGCCGCATCCTGCACGTGGCTGCAGAGGGAGCTGGGGCTGGGGGCTGGGGGTGGACCAGAAAGGCTGAGAGCCGGGAACAGGTTAGCTGCCAAGATAGCGATCAAGTTTCCGAGGCGTTGTGGAGTCCCAGTCCCCAGAGGCCTCTCGGATGGTAGATGATGACGTTGGTGCTGTTGCCTTGGTACAACTCCGTCTAACGGTGCTGAATGGACTGTATGACCTGGGCAGGGTCCTCTTATCCGACCCAAAACAGCTTACCCTTAGAGAAAATTCCAGAGGCTGCCCCAGGATTCTGGGACCGCCCGCATCCTTTAGCTTTGCAGAATCTCCAAGTGGTTGAGGCCAGAGTGAATGTGGGGCTCTCCTTGTCCCCATCACCTCGGGGCCCCGATTTTGTGTACGATAGTTATACAAGCTCCCGTCACCTCGAGTTCTGTAGACTCAAGAATTCCATGATCTTTAGCTTTCGTCAGAAATGTCTACCTCCGCCTTTGGTTAAAGGAGGGTGGGGTGTCTCCGGATATCAAAGAGGAGCATTGAAATGAAGCTCTGCATTTGGAAAGAATGTGAGAATTAATGCTCGCGTTGGACTGGAGCCGGAATCATCGCAGAGAGATTTTTATTTTTACTCTCTTCCCCTTAATCAATTTCGCCCTAATTAATTCTTCGGTGGCTCGGTCTTGTTACATTAGATAGTCTGCTGATTATTTCCACAATCAAGAGAATGTAGATTCATGCATTTTTAATAAGGAACACCGGCATCCTTTTTCATAAGTGATCCTTCTGGCTGGCGGCGGCCGCCGCCGCCGCAGCTAAAATAATTATAGAGCAGATAACTTACTTTTAAAGCATTGTTTGCTGTCATATTCATCCTAGGTGACAATTTGGGAGTGCTCGGCGGCTGCTGTAATCGGGCAGAGGAGCGGGTATTTAATGTGGCAATTTTCAAAGTCAAGTGCCATTTCTTCAGAGGTCAATGTTTTGTTTTGCTTTTTAAAATAAACACAGGGGTAATTTAGCCCTGCCGGCAGATCAAGCCTTGCGCTGCAGATTTGAAGGCCACTGTAATTGCATGCTCAGTTTAAAATCTTCAGTCTTAGAAGGAGCAACTTCTGCCGGCTGACTGGCACCTTCTAGTGCCCTCGGCGATGGGGCCAAGTGTGGTGGTTGAGGCCTCCTTACAGCTTCGGTGGTGGGTCCTCTCCCCCCAGACCCTATTACTCCTGCAACCTGGGAGGCTTGAGACGGGCACCGCAGCAAATCCAAAGCCTCCACTGCTTTGTGCTTAGCAAGAAGCAGAGGGAGGATCTTTTTTGCTTTGGGGAAAAACACTGGGCTTTTTGGTTATGCAGAAGGAAGCTCAGGGCTGATTCTGGAAAAGGCAGGCTGAGACACAAGGAAAGACATGGTAATGCATGCTAATATAAGAGCCTGGCTTTCCTTTCTTGTGAGCAGATGGCACTCCCCCTGCAGAAATGATTCCAACTGTAGATTTGGAGGATGGGGGATTTCCTTGTCTCCTTCTGGGACACACAGAGATGTGGGGCTTGGACTCAGGTGAGAGGGACTGACTGAGGGAGTGGGAGTTCTCCTGCCAATGGGAGTTCAGTGCGCTCTGCAGAGAAAGGGTGGCTTGAAGGCTGGGGAGAGAGAAAGCAAGCAGGGAACCCTGGCTCTGGGAAGCAGGTTTTAGGGGCATCCATCCTTAGTACCCAAGTGAATTTCTCTATTTTTTTCCCCCTGCATCACTGCCTTGGTGAGAGTAGGAAGTCCAGCTTTGCTCCTGGAGAGCTGCTGCTGGATTTGAACCATCAACCCTGTGGGCCGCAGTCCCACACACAACTACTCCGCCACTGGGGCTCAGCTGAATCTCTATTCTTTAAATTGTAACTTTCTTTGGCCAACACCAAGCCTTCCATGACTTTGTCATACCTGACCGTCTGGGGGAAAGTCAGAGAAGAATTTGAGCAGAGGAGGGAAAGAGACGGCGACCTTGACCCAGACCCGCTCCTCAAAGAAGAATGTGCTTGGGCATTGGGGTCACAGATCTGCCCTGGGGAAGGAGTCACCCGTAGGATCCTTGTGACAAGAGATTCTTCTCAGCCTAGGGGACAGGCACAGAAATGGAGTGAGACACATCCCCCGTTCCCTGTCCTGGAGGGAAAGACGTTCCTGCCCCTTCCTGCCTGTGAAGAAATGGCACCATGGCGCAGCTCCTCACTCCAAAGTCCCTGCTGCTGTGTGGACTCCGACGCAGAGGGACCCCGAGGGCGGCCAAACGGTCCCTGTGGGTTTCCAAGACCGGAACTCTGTCGGGCAGTAGGGTGCCTCATCTTTCTCCCGACAGCTGCTACCCTCAGTGAAAGAATCAGAAGGGATGTCCATAATGCTATGGAAGGGGTTGAGACAGGAAGGACAAGACTGGAACAAGTGCGAGGCACGGTGGAACCTAAATGGTGAGCAGTCTGAGTGGCCTGAGCCAGCCCCCTGCCCCCCTTTCCCTGAAGAACCTAGACCCTGGGCGATGGGGACCACAGGCTCAAGGGACCTCAAAGTCAAATCATATAGCCAATTTCACAAGGGCAATCGCTTACATCTACAATCCAGTGACTTATTAAATGTGGTTCTTGTCGGCATAATCTTTTTTCTCACCAATGTCGGCATTGGCTTTCCTGAAGTGCACCTGCTGGTTTCCCTCTGTATCGAGGACAGAAAAGGAGTTACAACCAAAAGACATCTGGAAGCAACGCGTTTAATGGACCACGTGACTATGAGTCTCCATAGCTTTGAGACCAGAAGAACTGGACGGTGCCTGGCTATCACGGCCAATCGATCGTGAAAAGGGTCTCATTAGGAAGGCCTAACAAGCTCTGAAAAACCAACTGCCATCAAGTTGATTCCAACCCACAGGGTCTCTGAAGCATCTTCTCATGTGATCCCTTTCAGAGCAGAAGATCCTGGAGAGAGTGGGATCACAATGTGAAACAGACTAAACATGAAAGAATAGACTAGGCTTATTGGTCAGCTAGAGATAGGTGGATCCCCCAGATCCCAGCCCTTGGTCTGGACCTGAACTCACCCCCGTGTTAGAATTATCAGCCATTTAAGATCCAAAGGACAGGATCTGCCCAAGGACAGAGGGTCAGGAAAGGAAACAGCCACACCAAGAGGAAATGGTAGCACATTGAAAGGATTGAAACGGACAAGTTGAAACAGAATGTATTGAAATTGTTGAGTACACACTGAAGGTTCTGTCAACCTTGACCTGAAAGGTTGATTAAAAATAAAAGTTAAAAAGAATCAAGGCCAGAGGGGACCTTGTGTACTCACTTACTGACCAGAGAATAGGAGCCCTGGTGGCAAGTGGTGACATGTTGGAATCTGAGCCTCAGGTCAGCCATTTAAAGCCACCAGCCCCTCCTTAGGGGAAAGGTTCACATAAAGACCCCTCGGGGCTTCCTACTCCTACTTCCTACTCTGACGGTCTTAGAATCTCACAGGGGCAGCTCTCCCCTGTTCTACAGGGTCACCATGAGTTGACATTGACTGACCGGAAGTGACGTTGGTTTGGTTTACTGATCAGAGGCAGGCTTGTGACTTGGATCTTAGGTCCCCCAACTCCCAAACCAATCGCCATCTCTCAGATATATTTCAGATTAGCTAGCAAAAAGGACCTAAGACGACTTTCCAGCCCTTTAAAACCATGTACAATGGGGAAAACGCCCACCTGATAGGCTAAGATAACACTATCAAAGAGCTGTGTGGACCCTCAGAGTCAGTACTCAGAGTAGCCGTGACTTCTTCAAATGATTTGCAAATAATCATCAGCATCAAGTCTCGTCCTTTGTTGGCTCTCAGTGAAGGACTGATGCCGAGAGCGTGTTTTGCTTCTTGAAGCTTTGTGAGTCCTTGAAGACTGATAAAGTTAGACTGTGCAGCAGATCATCCTACCCACGAAGGGTTGTCTCGCACTCAATTTACATGTCCACGATGGGCCATGGACTAGCTTTGTGTGCGTTTCTTATCTCCTTTGATTTTAGACCCAAGATGATGATGAGGCAGGTCCTCTCCGGGACGTGTCTGCTTCTGTCAGAAGGGAAGAGCAACAGTGAACCCTCCGTGGGTCCTGCTATCTCGGTGCATATGCTCATTGATTTTTTCCTGAGAGCTGACACCTCACATTAGATTCTTGTGTAACAATTTCTATACATGCTGTTCAGTGATGTCGGTTACATTTTTCACACTGGGTCAATGTTGTCATGATTTTGGCTCTGAGTTTTCGGTTTTCATGATTGTGTGTCTGAGTTTTCGGTTTCCATTCATCTAGTTTTCTGAATGCAGCACCCTAGACCGCTCGGCCATCCTGACAGCCTTCTAGCTTTCTTCTGCTCAACCTGGATCCTCTAGTCTCTCATCTTTGCTTTAAGGTAGATGGTAGCTATGTGGTTTCATAGTGATAATTCTTTTAAAAATAATTGTCAACTTTAATGACTAGAAACAAATGCAAGTTTAAAAAAAATCATTTTAGTGGGGGCCCTTACAGCTCTTATAACATTCTGTACATCAATTATATCCAGCGTATTTGTATTGTATGTTGCCAAATATTGGTAATTTTTAAAAATGAGCACAGTACTCATGAGTGATGTATATTTTATGAGTCAATCTTGTTATTTACCTGAAAGGGGATCTCTCGGAGTAGTGTCAATTCCAAGTTTAAAGGGTCACTCAGAGAAACAGTCTTAGCAGTTCCTCTAGGCTCTGCCCGTCTAACCAGTCGGTCTGTTGGGCTTTTGGTTTGTTTGTTTTAAATGTCGATGTACATGTTTCTCTCCATCTATTGTTTCCCTTCATCTATTCTCTCCCCTGGTCAGAACCGTCGGTAGTTGTAGGTGAACATTACCTAGTACTCCTGATCTCAGAATAGATGACATCAGAGGGTCTTTACGCTGTTTGGATTTGACACATCGCTTTCCCCCGATTCCACTGGAAAACCAAGTCACCTGGGCAACCCTGTTATCACGGGTGGAGAAGCATGAGAAGCAGGCTCCTTTCTTAGTGAGAAGAACCACGGAGAGAGCTTATGGATGAGTGGCAGCAAATATTTTTTGAATAAAGCAATTGACCCACAGAATAATTTCAGATCCCGACGCAACTCTGGCATTCTCTCTGTTATTTCGAGATGCTGTTGAGTGTGTGACGACCCACAGTGACGCTGTGCGCAGTCAGATGAAGCACTGCCCGGTCCGTGACAGCCGCTCCGCTGCTGTTGTGCAGGAGTCCATTCTCGCAGATACCATGTCAACCCATCATGCCCAGGGTCTTCCTCTGTCTCACGCCCCTTCTACTTTACCAAGCACCATGTTTCTTTTCCAGGGACTGGTCTCTCCTGACCAGGCCAAAGTATGTGAGACAAGGCTCACCATCCTTGCTTCTAAGGAGCACTCCACCTACACTTCCAACACTGCAACTCATCCAACACTGATCTGTATGTTCTTCTGAGGGCCCTTGGTTCTCGCCGTATTTGTGGCAGTCATGTGATTATGTTAATTTTATGACTGAAATGTAGGGGTGGAGTCTAGCCTGTTAATCTGGAGATAGCCACTGTGTAGCCAATGAAGCCTCAATATGGGCATGGCTTTCTCCTGAGACTTCTGGGAAATCTCGTGATATTTCCCTCATGGAGATGAGAAGCTATCTCCCCAGTTGTTAGTCTCAGACACAATGAATCATGGACAAGACAAGATGGCAGTGTCAGAGAAGCTGGAGGAGCCGGCGGAGAGACCACACGGCTTTGCCCTAATGGAGCCAGACCTCGGAAGCTGGGGCGGCCACATGGAGACCTCTGCCATCCATGAGTTGCTTCTGCCACCACTGGCTGCTGTTGATGGGCCCTGCGCCCTGGAAGCAAGGAGCCGTGTGGAGACCCCTGTCAGCGCCGGGACTCTGCACCTACTGACCTGTGACTTTGTGAGTCGGAAGGAGACTTTATAGACTGATTTCGGGCATATGTGTTACTATCAGACTTATGACTTTGAACTGGACTGGTCTGGGATCTTTTCTTAATGTCCTGTTCCTCTTGTATATAAACCTTCTCCTGATAGCTATATGTGTGTTTATGAAATTTGTTCCTCTAGTCTACCTGAGCTAACAATATTCATTGCCAGAATTCTAATCCAAAGACATCGGTTCCTCTTTTGTCTTCCTCAATCAAGGTCCCACTTTCACATGCCTATTAGACCATGGAAACTACAATAGCTAAAAGAGAGGGACAGGAAGTACAATGGCTTGGTTCCTTTGTCCTCAATGTTCATCCTCGCTTTCCAACACTTTAAAGAGGATTTGTGCAGCAGATTTTCCCAGCACAATGCATTGTTTGATCTCTTGATTACTGCTTCCATGAGTATTGATTGTGGAGTCACGCAAGATGAACTTATATTTATGGAATACCGAACTTTGTACTGCCGACTCTGCTGCATGCTAAGTCTGTGTGACTCTTGTCTAAATGTTGCCCATTCTGTAATACCCTCGTCAAGTCTCACTTTTCCAAGCCATCTTCACGTGCTGACTGATCACTGTACTTACAGCCTCTCTGACCCGTTCTGCCATGTGGCGGTCATGTACTGGTGTGTCACTTTCATGATGGGGAGTGTAGGGGTGGAGTCTAGTCTGGCAATCTGGAGCTAGCCAATGAGGCCTCTGTGTGGGCATTGCTTTCTCCTGAGAATTCTGGGAAGTCTCGCGGTATTTTTCAATTGGAGAAGAGAGACTTGACTCTCAGTCACTGGGAGTCGGTCTACTGACAAGACAAGATGGTGGCATGCTGATGGATCCTGAGACCTCGAGCATGGAGGAGTCAGAGGAGAGACCACATGGGCTTGCCCTGATGGAACCAGACCTCTGGGGCCGGGGAAGCCACAGAGAGACCCCTGCCAGCGCTGAGATGCCTCTTCCGACAATGGATACTGCTGATAGACCTTGAATCCTGGAAATGGGAAGCCACAGAGAGACCCCTGCCAGTTCTGAGATCCTTCTAGATTGTTCTGTCATTATACGCGCTTCGTGAGTCAGAAAGAGACTTTATAGATTGGTATCAAACATATGAGCTAATAGCCGACGTGTGACTTTGGACTGGACTGGGTTGGGATGCTTTCTCAATGTTCCATTCCTCTTGTATATAAACCTTTCCCTTATATCCATATGCGTGTCTATGAGTTTGTCTCTCTAGTCTACCCAGACTAACACATGCCCCATACTGACAGTCTTTTGCTGGCTGCTGTTCTGTATAAGTGTTAGCTAGAAACCTGGACATCTTGAGAAGAGTGACTATATCTTCTATTCCACTGGAGATCAAGTTCCTCTATGTAGATTATACATTGAAAGCACTCAGCAATTTCTTATGTGGCAAAGTTAAAGATTATACTTAGTTTTAGAGAGCATTTCTCCACGTGCTGCACCCACCTTGGGAAATGAGGCTCCAAGAAGTTAAAAGGATGAGTACAATTCTCAGTCAGGACTGGCCCTCCAGTGCTGAGTCTACCCTGGGATTCTGTTGTCCCAGCTGCCTCTGACCTCTCTGTGGTGTGCATATAGAAGTCCCCTTTCATCTTTGTGGATGGTTCAGGTCTGTCTGTGAGCTGCACCCCTGAGTTAGGATAAGTGGTATCCACTGGATGGTCTGCTGCTGGGGGTATTGGTGCCAAAGGTGCCAAGGAAGCAAACTCCTTGATAAGTTAGCTCAGAAAGACCAACAGAGTGACATGACTTCAAACCAGTTCATTTTGGTTCAACTCCTTGTTGAGAATGTGCAATTCCACCCCTGACAGACCGATTCAGAGTCTACGGTTTAGCAAGATCGCCAGGTGAGTCTTCCTCATATCTGATGGGGATCTCACTGAAATGTAGACTGTGACTCAGGCATGGGAAGGCGAATTCTCTTCTGGGGGTCCTGCCCGAGTGACCTGGTTGGAAGCCATGGTTACTAACCTCCAAGCTCCTATGATTTAATGCATTCGTGGATGGCTGAGCTCAGTGCCATTTTGACTGTACGGTAATAAAAGCAGGACCTCTTTTGCCAAGGCTCAAGTGGCAGCCCTCATTTTCCCTTCCAACGGAGAGAGCCAAAGTTGAGAAAGCTGGAAGAAAGGAGAGAGCAAAGGAAATGTGAAGGAGAGTCTTTCTCCCCTACCTTGGTTTGCAGGAAGAGAGAACCATGTCTTCTGCCGCTAGAGCAGCGGTTCTCAACCTGTGGGTCGTGACCCCTTCAGGGGTTGAACGGGCCTTTCACAGGGGTCGCCTGATTCATAGCAGTAGAAAAATGACAGTGAGGAAGGAGGTCAGCACCACTTGAGGAGCTGTATCAAAGAGTTGCGGCATTGGGAAGGTGGAGAACTGCTGTTCTAGGGTGGCTGGCTTGCCTTCCCTCAAGATAGTCTTGCTCTTGGAACAAAGATTCCATACTGGGACCAACCTCCCCCATGGGCTACCTTAGACTAGAAGGCAGGTAAGTTTTCACAGTTGGAGCAGATGGTGTGCACAGCACCCCCTCCCCACACACACACCCCTCACCGCCCCCTCCCCCCCCCCCACCCGACACATACTGCCCTGCAAAAAGATGAAGTCTCTCTTACATCTAGATCCATTTTCCATCTTCAATCATCTGTTCCTTGGACTTCATTTCTACAGTAGCAAAACCCCTGCCAGCCCCACACGTACCGTTTGTTTTAAACGGTGAGTCACTCAGTAGTGTTTTTCTTCTCCTGGAATTTCCTCTCTGATTCTCACAGTTGAGCCACATTCCCTCCTTGCTTCAACCCTTCATGAAAAGACTACCTACGAGTAGGCTCTCCCCTCCCCCACCCTCATAGCTTCAAAAAGTTCATGGAAGACAAAGATAATGAGCTTTTTTCCCAGTGAATTTTTGGATTCCCCTCAGATTGCCAAAAACATCCCAGGCATGCCTGTTCAGGGTTATGTCCACAGTCCAGGAATGGCACAGGAGGACGACAGCTAGATGGAGGGGACTGGAGGCTTCAGGGCTAGCCCTTGCTTAGAGTTACTGGAATGTGTCTCTAAGCAAGTCACCTGGCCTCTTTGGAAGGAATATTCCTTATCTCCCAAATGATAAGGATGCCTGCCTCACTGGCCTCCTCTGATGTTTGTGAGAAGCTAGAATGATGGTGGGAGGCACAGTTAGGAAAACTCCTTAAACGTAACCCAACAGCGCAAGGGAAGGAGTTGTTAGGCCTGAATCCACAGTCCTGGGGGCACCAGCGTCCATGCCGCTGTTATCCATGTCTTCCCGGCTAAGGACACTGTATCAAGCCAGACAGCAGAATCAACAGCAGAGCCGAGATGCACGCGCAGCAGTGATCAGGGCCGTCCTTCTGACCCCCTGCTCTGTGGGCTGCCTCTCTGCCCCTCCCCCAGCGCAGCCAGAAACCATCTTCTTTTCATCTGACCCTCACGACTTGCAGTGGTCCTGGGAGGCGGCCTTTATTACCTGGGAGGCATCTGCTGAGACTGAACCTCACCTGGGGCCCTCCCGAGGACACCCACCTCTCCCGGCTGGTGAGACCCATGCAGACCCCTCCTTGCCAGGAGGAAACCCGCAGCTTCCCGTAGAGGTGAGAGAGCCGCCTCTCCTGTCCTCCTGGAGCCGTTTTTCGCAGTGTCTACTCATAAGTCATTCAAGGAGACCGTTTGGCTTCCAGCGCAGAGTCATTGAAATGGTTTATTGCCTCATAAACCATGCTGGACAAGGACGCTGCAGGCCGGTGTTGATGGAAACACGCCGTTCCTGTATTTTCGGGTTTGGGTTTACCTTTCCCGGCTGCGGGCACTTCCTTCTTCTGGGCAGGCTGACCTTTGTGGGGAGGAAGGTGGAGGTGCTGAGTTGGCAGGATGCCCCGCTGCCTGGCCAGCCCTGCGGGCAGAGGAGCCGGCGCTTCATTCTTCTCGCACCCTGCAGCCCCAGTGGCAGAGTGCAGGGAAGAAAGGACCGAGGGGGAGGGAGTGGGAGACCCACCAAGCCCACGTGTCCCTGTCTGAGGGCCTCCTGCTTAGGGTGTCCCCGAAGAGAGAGACACCGTGGCCAACGAAGTGCAAAAGCTGGCCTCGTCTGGAGCCTCAAACACTCCCACGGAGGCCCAGAGATGGACTGCTCCACATTTCCGCCCAGTTCACAACTGGCTTTATGCCTAAAGTGCTACTGGGGAGTTGACGTCATCAAATGTCACCCAGTGGAATTCATTGAATTTCGCCCATGAGGAGCTGCCACTTGGAGAGGTAAGGGAAGGTTGACGAGGACAAGAAAGACTGGAGAAGCTCCCCAAGATTAGCTACAGCAGCCAGCACCCCAAGGGACAGGGAGTCGAAAGAACAGTGCCAGGGCTGAAGCATGGAAGTGGCCCCATGGAGGGCAGCATCACTGCCAGGCCAGGGAGGAGCTGAGAAGGCGAGGGTCCTCTGTCCTCCTGCTGCGCCCTCTCTCCCAGGCTCCCCATGGTCCATACCCTCCAGAAGCTAGACGCAGTGGTTCTCAACCTTCCTCAGGCCTCGACCCTTTCATACCGCTCCTCGTGTGGTGGTGACCCCCACCCCAACCATAATGATTCTCGATGCTACTTTATCGCTGTCATTTTGCTACTGTGATGCATCGGGTGATCCCTGTGAAGGCTCGTTCAGCTCCCTAAGGGGTCGGGGCCCACAGGTTGAGAACCACTGAGCTAGAGGCGAAAGGAACCAGGCCTGCGGTGGAATGAGCCCAGTCATTGGGCGCAGAGCAGGGCAACCAGGGCTGAGCGTGACCGGTGTAGTGGGGATTGGAGCTGGATTTTGAACCACGAGCTCCTGGTTTGTTTGTTTTTTAAGAGAGAACACTGGAGTGTGTTCATATCCTGAAATATGACACAGAATGACAATGACGCACACTACCCACGGCAACCTGGACACATCTCATCATTTTGGAAGAACAAAAACAAAACACCCCCCAACAGACCCCTGAGAGTCCATGCTGTCTGACTTCATTGACAGAAAGCTCAAAAACTGGTCACTTCTGGGTGAGCCAAGATCTCTTCAGG
>PVJH01011243.1:0-69763 GCA_004026705.1 Nesogale talazaci | reverse complement strand
GAGACAATACAGATAAAGGACCCAGCCTAGTGGGCTGCCTGCATCAATCTGTTACCATGGAAACCCCTAGGGAGACAATTCCAAAGTCCTCCCTGCCACCCCCTACCCTGCAGCTGTGGCTCCAAGAACCCAGCCCCCAGCAGGAGGGGAATTGCTGATAATTGCCACCCCACCACCACCAAATGAGGCACAACTGGTTTCCCCCCCTTCCTCCGCTCCCCCTCTCTCAAAGCTGGCATTCGGGGAGTAGCCTGGGATGGGTTTAGAACCCGAACCTTGTTTCTTTTGCAAGATAGACAGCTCCTCCAGGATCGGTACTGGTGCTTTAGGTCCTTGATCCCAAGATTGGGCCCAGAGGCCAGGGAGGGGCTTGGGGGGAGGACGCAGCCCAATTCTTCATGTCGCACCAGACCCCTGGGAAGGGCTTAGGACTTCAGTCCGCGACTACCCTCTTGTGGCCAGTTGCTGTAACGGTCACTTGCAGTTCGGGAGAAGAGAACTGCCACCCACCTCTACCCCTACCAAAACGAACGACAAACCCTGCTGTTCTGGGGGTGTGGGCTCATCGCAAGCCCATAGGACAGAGCAGATCCGGCTTCACCGGATTTCCGAGGATGTAAACCTTCACGGAAGCAGTCTGCCTCAGCGGATTGCCTCGTCTTTCTCCCGTGGAGTGGCTGAAGGGCTTGAACCACTGGGCTTACCATGAACAGCCGAGCACTTCACGCATCGTGCCACTGAACAAGAGGACCCTTTGTCCAGGGCACCCGCACATACTCGAGGTCACTATCCCTCACAGCCCGCAGATGATGGACGGTCCCCAGCGGCCTGGTGCTCCCATGGAGGCTTTGTGCGGAGGCCCAGGTGGGGCCGTGCCCCTCACCTGGAGAGAGGCTGTGCTGCTGAGCGCTCTGCAGGAGCCCACGGCACCGTGGGGTGGCCCAGGCAGCCGTCTGCACCCAGGCACATCACCAGGTCTTGCGCCTGCCGAGCGGGCACTGCCAATTTTCAATTCACAGCTAAGCGCTTAATCGTCGTGCCACCAAGGCTCCCTGAAGTGGGCAGCGTGGATTCAACACCCGCGCTGCCATCTCGAGCCCCATGAGCTTCGGCACATTGCTGATGGCTCGGTTTTTTTCTCCATCTGAGGCGGTGAGCAAGCTTCTCAGGACCCCAGCGGCGCAGTGGGTGAGGTCATGTTCAGCTGTTGGTCCACAGATGTCAGGGGGGTCCAGGGGTCCCGGTGAGTCAGATCCCTCGTTAGGCTGCATGAATTAAGATTTCGAAGCTTTCAGAGACCCGGCCCTTGGCACACCATCAGTAAATGACCCTTCCGACCCTGGCACATTGTAAGCTGTGCTCCCGGGCCTATCCATGCACGCCCTGAGGCTGTATCTTCATCTGTGAGATGGGGCTGGCCAAGGACGTCCTCGTAGGACTGCTGTGACCACTGACGTGGATCTGGGGCACCGACGGACTTGGCTCTTATTGGAGACTGTTTGTATGTCTGTGAGGAGACGTGATCAAGTTGCTGCGCAGGATTGCATGAGCTAAGAGGGGCCTCTCTGGGGGGTCCCTGGACCAACTTGGCCCCATAAAGCCTTCCTCTCAGCATTTCCCCCCCCACCCGCTCATGCAGAGTCTCAACAATTCTGAGAGAAGCCAGAGGTGTTTCTGGAAGGGATTGTAAATCCTTTTTTTTTTTTTTTTAATCATTTTATTGGGGGCTCATACAACTCCCATCACAATCCATCCATCCAGCCATGGTATGCAAAGCACATTTGTACTTTGATGTTGCCATCATCATTCTCAAAACATTTTCTTTCCACTTAAGCCCTTGGTATCAGCTTCTTATATTTCCCCTTCATCCTCACCCCCCTTCCCCCATGAATCCTTGATAATTTATAAATTATTATTTTGTCATATCCTACACTGTTGGACGTCTCCCTTTACCCACTTCCCTGTTGTCCATGCCCCAGGGAGGAGGTCATATGTACATCCTTGTCATTGGTTCCCCCTTTCTACTCCACCTTCTCTCCAACCTCCAGGTATTGCCACTCTCACCACTGGTCATGAAGGGATCATTTGTCCTGGATTCCCCATGTTTCCGGTTCCTATCTGTACCAGTGTACATCCTCTGGTCTAGCCAGGTTTGTGAGGTAGAATTGGGATCATAATAGTAGGGGGAGGAAGCATTGAAGAACTAGAGGAAAATTGCATATTTCATTGTTGCTACACTGCACCCTGACTGGCTTGTCTCCTCCCTGAGACCCCTCTGTAAAGGGATGTCGCTTCACCTATAGACAGGTTTAGGGTTCCCAACCGGTACTACCCCTTATTTACAATGATCTAATTTTTAGTTATTTGATTCCACACCTCATGGTCACACGAGCTGGTGTGCTTCTTCCATGGGGTCTTTGTTGCTTCTGTGCTAAATGGCTGCTTGTTTACTTTCAAACCTTTAAGATCCAGACACTATATCTTTTTTTTTCTTTTTTTTTTTTGGGGGGTGGGGGCGGGCATCACTGCCCTCAGGTGGTGGGAGTAGGAGGCCCAGCCTTTGCTCCATGGAGCTGGAATCGAACCTCTATCCCAGTGGGCCGCAGTCCTGCACACAACCACTATGCCACCGGGGCTCAGCCCCACTATATCTTTTTTTTTTTTTTTTAGGCATCACTGCCCTGGTGGTGGGAGTAGGAGGCCCAGCCTTTGCTCCTGGGAGCCGGAATTGAACCTCCATCCCAGTGGGCTGCAGTCCTGCGCACAACCACTACGCCACCGGGGCTCAGCCCCCCACTATATCTTTTGATAGTTGGGCACCATTAACTCTCTTCACTACATCTGTGTATGCACACATTTGTCACCAGTGGTCATGTTAGGAAGGTGGACACGCAATGATGTGATTTTTAGTTCTTTGATGCCTAATAACTGATCCCTTTGACACGTTGTGGTCACATGGACTAGACATTGGGGTGGGAGGGGAAAGAAGAGCAGGAGCAGCTGAAGTCTGGCGGGGAGGACAGAGGAAGTAAACCCTGTAATAGCACCACGTGTGAGAACAGAGTGAGGTCCCTAACAGGAGGCGGGGAACAGACCCTAGGGTCTGTTTTCTGAAGATGGACTCTATAATTGATCACCACCAACACTTTGGCCAACTGTTTGGCTTATGCCAGACATTTCCTGAGTCCCGGGCACTTGCACACAATGGAATATGATACATCCTTTAATAACAAAGGCAAGACTGTCAAACGCCTCAGAACATGGACAAAATTGGAGGACATTATGCTCAACAAAGTTATTCAATGTCATAATGATGAATAACTTATGACACCATTCTTATAAAAGCAAAAATGCATCCAAATATGATAAGATTCTAAAGACTAGGGGGACAAACCTAGGGCTGTGTGGGGAGGTGGGGAAGGTGGAGTGTATGATGCAAAGGGCGGGAAGGAAGGAACCCACATAGTCAAAGGTTTTAATAGGGAAGCAATTCTAGTAAGTTTTCTGAGTCCTATGTTTCAATGTTAGTCAATGGTCTGCATTCTTGATTTTCCTTCCCCAGATTTAAATTCTATAATTCTAGCGAAGTAGGAAGTACTCATCGTTATGGAAGGGGGTCTCAGACCCTGTGCAGGGACAGGGCACACAGCATTCCATCTCGATGTATGATTTACTGATCGGGGTTACAGGAAGGAGATAAAAAACATGTGTGGGGCCAGGACTTTGCCGGTGGGAAAGGTACAGAGAACCAAGTCCAGCAGAAAGGAGACCATGCTTGAACAAAGGAGAAGGAGCAGACGTATTAGAGTCCAAGGTGGCTGAGGCCAGAGGGGCTGGGGACAGAAGGACGAGGCTCAGTGTGCTTCTTAAAGCCATCATCATGGGGACCCCTCTTCCTGAATCTAATGCCTGCAGATCCCCCAGCCGCTGTGGAAAACATCTAGCTCCTGGGGCTGGAAGCATCTGGAAAGAATCTGGCGAACCTGGTCGCTCTGACCGTGCCAGCCAGACTGCACCTTTCACATCCCAGGCCCCTCCTGCCCCTGGCCCGCAGGGGGCTGACTGGCTGGTGGACTGGAAGGTGGGCCCCGTGGGCGTCCAGGCGGCACCGAGTTCTCCACTAGGCCTCTAGGTGTCAGCCGTCAGCCTCGCACCCCACCAGCGCCCACCCCTTCCAAATCCCGCGGTGGGTGAACAGCCCTGCCTGGGGCCCTGGGATGCTAACCCACAGGCTGGTGCTTTCAAAGCCGGCCCCAGGCTGCAAGATCAGCCGTGGGAAGCGCTGTGCCCAGTTCTGCCACTGGTCAGCAGGCGAGGGCAGGAGCTGTTCCACACACAAGCGCGTACTAGCTTCACCTAGCAGGGCCTCCGAGAGGCAAAGTCGGTGGTCCGAAGTCACGCAGCTCCAAGGCTCCTCCGTTTCCTTACCTGTCCGTGGGAACAGGCCACGCCTACTTTTTTAGGGCAGGCCTGTGGTCAGCCCCAGAGTGTACGAGGCCAGGCACGGGGAGCCTCCTTCGCAAAGAACATTCTTTGCTTTCCTTCACTTTAACCGAGCTAGAGTTCCTACCCCGTACAATTCCCCTTGGGAAAGCCAACCATCCTGTCGCGTTTCGTCGTGTAGCCCTCGCCGTGGCCTCGTTCCAGAACCTTCACATCCCCCCAGAAGAAGCCTCGTACCTCCAACCCCCTTCCCAGAGTCCTCCACAAGCACCACTCCGCTTTCCGCCTCTGTAGACTTGTGTACTCTGCCCGTTTCACAGAGACGGCCTCTCCGCGTGGCTTCTTTCACTCAGCATGCTTTTTCGCTCCTCTCCCAGGTCGTGGCCTGAATCAGAATTTTATTCCTGTTGATGATAATGCTCCACTGTCGTGTATCCGCTACAGGGATAAACATTTCGTTTATCTAGTCTTCAGTCGGTGGACGTTTAGACTGTCTCAGGTTTGGGGCCCTGACGAATAGCGCTGCCATGAGGATTCATGTGCGCACATGTTTGTGCGTGAACTTGTATGAGGCACAAACCGTCCCTGGCAGTGCTGGGTCACATGGCAACTCTGTGTTGAACTTCATCAGGAACTTCTGGGCTGATTTCCTGAGAAGATGGATCATTTACATTTCCACCAGCAATGTATCAAGTGCCTCACTGCCGTTGAGTCAATGCCAACATAGCCACCCTATAGGACAAGGTAGAATTGTCCCTGTGGGTTTCCAAGACTCTAACTCTTCATGTCACCACTTGTGTGTCATACTCAGGCGTTCTGTGTATTGCTGTGTGCTGGAAGCTATGTCACCGCTATTTCACATGCCAGCAGAGTCATCCAACGTGAACAGGTCTCAGCAGAGGTTCCCGGCTAAGAACAGACAATGAAGACGGCCACAGCGGCTGAAAACCTCATGCACAACTTCAAAGCATTGTCAGCGAGTGAAGGCCGAATGAATGGGACGCAGAGCACTGTCAGGGAGAGTGCTGGAGACTGGGCCCCTGGGGTCAGAGGGCCCTTGAAAGGGGACTGGGGAGTGAAGCCGACCATCGTGACACAGGCAGAGTAAAACCCGTGGGGTCGTCATTTGCTGATAGGGCACGGGTCGAGGTAAGAAGAAACAGCTCCAAAATCTGCTAATGATCAGAACTTGGAAGGTGCCAAGTAAGAATCTAGGAAAACTGGACGCCGTCAAAAATGAAATGGACTTCAGGACCAGTGGTGAGAGTGGCCATACTGGGAGGGTGGAGGGAGGGGTGGGGTGAAAGGGGGAACGGATTGTAAGGATCTACATGAAACCCCCTCCCTGGGGGACGGACAGCAGAAAAGTGGGTGAAAGGAGATGTCGGTCAGTGTAAGACATGACAAAGTAATAATAATTTATAAATTATCCAAAAAAATTATAAATTATCACGGGTTCATGAGGGAGGGGAGGGAGGGGAAAAATAAGGAGCTGACTCTAAGGGCTCGAGTAGGAAGCCAGTGTTTTGAGAATGATGAGGGCAACAAATGTACAAATGTGCTTGACACAGTGGATGAATGTATGGATTGTGATAAGAGTTGTACGAGCCTCCAATAAAATGATTTAAAAAAATAATTCAGGGACTGAGCCCCGGTGGCGTAGTGGTTGTGCGCGGGACTGCGGCCCACTGGGACGGAGGTTCAATTCCAGCAGTGGGGCTGGGCCTCCTACTCCCACCACCGGAGAGCAGTGATGCCCCCCCCCAAAAAAAATTCATAAAATGAAAAAAAATTGGTACCAAAAAACCAATAAAATAATTGGAAATTGGGGCTGAGCCCCAGTGGCGTAGTGGTTGTGCGCAGGACTGCGGCCCACTAGGATGGAGGTTCAATTCCAGCTGCACAGGAGCAAAGGCTGGGCCCTCCTACTCCCACCACCAGAGGGCAGTGATGCCCATCCAAAATAAATAAATAAATGGAAATTGACCTCTTAAAAATTGACCTCTAAAAAAAATTGACCTCAGCATTAGTGAGCTGAAATGACTGGTATTGACCATTTGGGATCAAGAAAACCAAAGGATTTCCTTTGTTGGGAATAGTACAGTCAAGGAATGGCGTTGCATTCTGTTGTCCAAAAGGACATTTCAAAATCAATCCTAAAGTATAATGCTGTATGTGATAGGAGTATGCTTATCCACCTTCAATGAAATCCAATCAATGCAACAATTATTCAAGCTTATGCACCAACCACAAAAGCAAGGGATGAAAAAAACTGATGAATTCTACCAGCGTCTTCAGTCAGCAACCAATCAAACGTACAATCAAGATGCATTGATCACTACTGGTGATTGGAATACAAAAATTGGAAACAGAGGAAAGAGCACTAGGTGGAAAATATGGTCTTGATGATAGAATCAAAGCTGGAGATTGAATGATAGAATTTTTCAAGAACAATGAATGATTTCTTCATTGTTGTCTTCAATAAAACAACAGGCATCTAAACACACGGACTTCTCCAGATGGAGTACGAAGGGTTATCTCCCCCCACACACAAAAAAAACAAAAAACGGTCAAAACAAAACAAAACAAAAAAAACTTTATCCACTGGGAGGAGCTTGTGTAGTACACAGACCCCCAATCCCAACCCCTACCCCAGCCCCGCTAGGCAAGCAGGGAGCAGGTTACTCTGATTTAGTGCACCCGTGGGAAGGTGCTCTCTGGTCACGTGGAGTTTTTCATATTTGTACTCTTTTTTTTTTATTTAGGCATCACTGCCCTCTGGTGGGAGTGGGAGGCCCAGCCTTGCTGCTGCTGGATTTGAACCTCCAAGCCACTCGGCCGCAGTCCCGCACTCAACCACTACGCTACCGGGGCTCAGCCGGAGTTTTTCATAAAAGCAGTTTCGCTCAAACTTGGCTTTTGTACTGGCTGAGTTACGAGGACAGTGTGCGGTGGCTCTGAAATTTTGTTTCCTGCCCAGGAAAAATGTTGCAGAAACTATTGTGATGTTGAACACAGCTTACAAGGACGACCCTAAAAACTCAAGCATACAAGTGACTTTCTCCTTTTAAAAGAGGTGAGATGTCAATGAATGACGAACTTCATTCTGTGCATCAATTAACAGGATGGGTTGACGCAACGGCTACAACAAGGGCTTCCACGTAGCAACAGACACTTGCCCTGCAGTAGGCACAGACCCACGAAGGGCCTTGACCAGGGCTGGCTAAAGATGAAATCAGGATCCGAACCCAGATCTCAGTCTCCTCCGGCACTGGGCAATTCTGAACAATGATCTACCTCCTCCTCAGACGCCCAGGTGAAAGAGGAGATGTTCTGCCAGGGAACCAGGCATTTCAGAGCTACTTAGGTTGTTGGGGTGGGAAGAGCACACCCCAGAACCAGAGGAGTCAGAGATAAGTAGCCCCATTTCATGGATGAGGGAGCTGAGGTTCAGGGTCATGAACTGCCTTGCCCCAGGCTACCTAGCTGGTAAGGAAACACTGTTCCCAGGCTGCTAAAGTGGGCCCACACCAAAGCAAACTTCCATTCCAGCTGGCGTGTCACCTCTTGAAAAATGTGTCTGATTCCCGTGGCTCCAAGTTCTAGTTAGCCAAGTACAAAATGCTTGACAAGCTTCCCAAAGGTCCAGACTTCCTGTCCCAGGACTCCCTGTGGGTTACCTGTTCACACAAATCCAAACTCCTGGAGAAGCCCAGGGAAGAGGGAAGAGAAGACTGCTTCATCTCCCTTCTTCTTCCAGGTGGTCCACAATGAATGTGTGCTTCTTTGATAAATGAAGGGACAGCATAATTTTTAAAAAGAGGAGAGAGAGAACCGCTCTGTGGGAGAAAGACGAGGCTTTCCACTCCCGGAAAAACATTATAGTTTTGAGGGATGAAAACTTTAAATGAAAGAAGGGATGAAAATCTTTGGAAGATTGAGGATTAAATCCTGTGGTTGTAAACGTGCCATCTAGGCGGTTCTGACCCATAGCCACAGTACCCGGTCCTGCGCCAACCTCACCATTGTCTCGATGGCAAGCCCATGGCTGCAGCCACCGTGTCTGTCCCTGTGCTGGAGGGCCTTTCTCTTTCCCGCTGCCCCTCCTCTATAACAGGCACCATGTCCTTCTTCGGGGATAAAGTCTTACCATTGTCCCTTTTTAAGGGCATTCCAGCTGTGCTTTTTTTTTTTTTGGTGGGGGGGCATCACTGCTCTCCGGCGGTGGGAGTAGGAGGCCCAGCCCCACAGCTGGAATCGAACCTCCATCCCAGTGGGCCGCAGTCCCGCGCACAACCATGACGCCACCGGGGCTCAGCCCCCAGCTGTGCTTCTTACAGTCTTCTGGATACGTGCATGTGCATCCAAAATTCTTTTGCCCACATCAGAATTCGAATGCACCGATTCTTCTTTGAGTTTTTTCATTCGTTGTCCAGCTTCCAATGCCTGTAAAATGAGACCCCAAAGCTTTCATTAAAGTTTCCTGAGCCGAGCTCCGAGATAGTCCAGATAACTTCCCCATCTCTTCAAAGTCCATGAGAGGACGTCTTGCCCTCCTAGCTTTGAATGAGCAATTCTGTCTGTACTTCTTTCAAAGTCATATTTTCAAACCACCGTTCCTTCCTCTTTACTTCCACACATTCCAATCACCAATAGCTATCAATGCATCTTGATTGCATGTTTGATCAATTTCTGGCTAAAGACACTGGCGGAATCCTTCAGTGTCTTCATCATAAAGTTTCTTCGGGGCATACAGTCGGATCATCGTTGTCTTGATTGAATTTCCTTGACATCCTGATAACAGATAACATTGTACATCATGATGGATTTAGCAAGATCCTTTCGGACAAGGAATGCTACACATTTCCTTTTGTGTCATTGATTTGTGTCATTTCCAGCCCAGTAAATCACATGATTTTCTGATCCAAAGTGACCAATGCCAGTCCATTCTGGCTCACTAATGCCAAGGATCTTCGTGTGTTCCATTTCATTTTTGGCCAGTTTTCCTACTTTGCCATATTTCAAGTACCAATCATGAGAAGGTTTTTGCAGCTGTTTCGCTTTACTTTGGATCGTGCCCCATCAGTAAGGAAGATTTCAAAGGCTACACGCCCACAGGCATTGCTGAACTCATGTTACCATAGTCAACACTCTCGCCCAAGAAATCATCTCCTCAATCACATCTTGAGTGCCTTAGATCTGAGGGGTCCATCTGCCAGCAGTGTCTCCGACAATGTTCTGCTTCCATTGTAATATTTGAAAATGCTTCCAATCTATGCATACGATTTTCAATGGCTTTGTGGTGGTTATATATTCATGATGTCAATTTCATGATTGGGATGTAGGGGTGGAGTCTGGCCTGTTAATCTGGAGATAGACAATGAGTAGCCGATGAGACCTCTGTGTGAGCATGGCTTTCTCCTGAGAATTCTGGAAAGTCTCACAGTATTTCCCAATTGGAGAAGAGGGACTTGACTTTCACTCTCTGGGAGTCAGCCTCCAAGACAACAAACTACTGACAAGACAAGATGGCAGTGTCCAAGAAACTGGAGGAGCCAGAGGAGGAGTCACATGGCCTTACCCTGATGGAACCAGACCTCTGAAGCTGGAGAAGCCACGTGGAGACCCCTGCCAGTGCCAGGATGCTTCCACTGCATGTGCTTCGTGAGTCAGAGGAGACTTTATAGACTGGTATAGACTTTATAGACATATGGGCTAATGTAGGATTTATGACCTTGGACTGGACTGGGTTGGGATGATTTTTCTCAGTGTTCCATTCCTCTTGTATATAAACCTTTCCCTTATATCCATATGTGTGTCTATGCATTTGTTTCTCCAGTCCACCCAGAATAACACAGGCTTCTTCCACCCAAATGGGGAGCCGAGTCCTTCTTCCTTGTCTGATCTTGATCTGGAAGCTCCGCTGAAACCCGTTCCTTTGTGGGTAACCCTGCTGATATTTGAAATACCAGTGACACAGCTTCCAGCATCACAGCCACACACAAGACCCCGCCGTGAGACACACCGATAGCTGAGGGTTAGAAAGACGCGACTGAGGGGCTGAGCCCCGGTGGCTTAAGTGGTTGAGTGCGGGACTGCGGCCCATGGGCTTAGTGGTTCAAATCCAGCAGCAGCAAGGCTGGGTAGCTCCAGGGGGAATGAACACCAGGGGGCAATGATGCCTAAAACTAAAAAAAAAAAAAAAAAAAAAGACGCAACTGAGCTGTTCAAGATCAACGGCTAAAACCAGACCAGTCGCCAACTGTGGAACAGACCAACTTCATATGAAGTTCAGGATAGAGCTGAAGAAATTAAAACAAGTCCCCAGGATCCAAATTAGGACCTTGAGTCTATCCCACCTAAAATCTGAGAACATATTTGATGCATCAAACACTAATGACAGCAGATCTGATGAGCTGTGGGAGGACATCAAGGCCATCATTCCTGAAGGAAGCCGAAGGTCATTAAAAAGATCAGAAATAAAACATCAAAGCAGATGTCAGAAAAGATCCCGAAGCTCGCTATTAATCATAGAGTAGCTAAAACAAATGGAGGAAAGGATGAACAAGGAACTGAATAGAAAGTTTCCCAAAGGGCTGAGCCCCGGTGGCGTAGTAGTTGTGCGCGGGACTGCGGCCCACTGGGATGGAGGTTCAATTCCAGCTCCACGGAGCAAAGGCTGGGCCTCCTACTCCCACCGCTGGAGAGCAGTGATGCCCCCCCAAACAAACAAACAAAAAGTGCACTGAAGACATTAGCCCAAAACAGGGCACCTGGAGTTGACAGACTATCCATTGACATGTTTCAGAAAGCTGAAGCACTGGAAGCACTCACTTGTCTATGCCAGGAAATTTGGAGGTCAGCTATCTGGCTAACTGACTGGCAGAAGTCCATATTTGTCCCCATTCTAAAGAAAGGTAACGCAACAGAAAGCTCAAACTATAGAATAATATCGTTGATATTGCACACAAGTATAATTTTGCTTAAGATCAACCAAAAACAATTGCAGCAGTGTGTTGACAGGGTACTGTCAGAAGTTCAGGCTGGCTTCAGAAAAGGATGTGGAACAAAGGATATTATTGCTGGTGCCAGATGACCTTAGGTCAAAACAGAGAATACCAGAAAGATGTTTGCATTTCATTGACTATGCCAAGGTGTTTAACTGTGTGAACCAGAATAAAGAGTGGATAGTCTTGAGGAGAATGGAATTCCAGAGCACTTCACTGTGCTCATGTGGAACTTGTACATGGAGCACGAGGCAGTTGTGTGAAAAGAACAAGGGAATGCTGCATGGGTTGAAATAAGGAAAGGTGGGTGCCAGGATCGTAGCCTCTCACCGTACTTGTTCAATTTATATGCTGAGCAAATCATTAGAAGGAGACTGCTGCATCAGCATTGGAAGAAGGCTTACGAACAGCCTGCAGCATGCAGATGACATAACTTTGCTTGCTGAAAGTGAGGAGGAATTGAAGCATGTGCTGATAAAAATCAAGGTTTGTAGCCTTCACTGTGGATCCTAACACAATGTAAGGAAGACAATCCCTCACAACGGGACCAATAGTAGCATCATGATAAAGGGAGAAGAGGTTGAGATTGTGAAGGATCTTGTCTTACTTGGATCCACAATCAGTGCTCATGAAAGCAGCCGTCAAGAGAGCAAACGACATATTGCATTAGGTCAATGCGCTGCGTGAGAACTTTTTAGAGTACTGAAGAGCAAGGCTATTGCTTTAAGGGATAAGGTGAGCCTGACGCAAGCAATGGTATGCTTTTTGTTTGTTTGTTTGTTTGTTTTTGGGGGGCATCACTGCCCTCTGGTGGTGGGAGTAGGAGGTCCAGACTTGCTGCTGGGTTTGAACCTCCCAGTCCCGCGCACAACCACTCCGCCACCGGGGCTCAGCCGCAATGATATTCTTCATTGCCTCGTATGCATGTGAAAGTTGGACATTGAATAAAGAAGACTAAAAAATGATGCATTTGCATTCTGGTGTAAGAGAAGACTATTGAAAGTAACAGGGACTGGTATTGGAAGAAGTCTGGCCAAGGTGCTCTTTAGAGGCAAAGACGGCAAGACTTCATCTTACATACTTTGGACATGTTCGGAGGAAAGGCCATTCCCCGGAGCAGGACATCACGTTGGGTAAAGTGGAAGGGCGGTGAAAAAGATGAAGGAGAGGGTTGGACACAGTAGCAGCAACAATGGGCTCAGCAAAAGAACAATTGTGAGGATGGCTGGCACAGGACTAGGCAGTGTTTGGTTCTGTGGTGCCGAGGGCCCCTAGGGGTCAGAGCCGAATCAATAGCAAACAACAAAAACAATAACAACAACAACAACAAGAAACTTGCACATGCATTTGAGACGACTGAAAACACCGTAGCCTGGATCAGGCACACCTTAGACCTTACCTGAGTCCTCAAACTTAATGCTTTGCAGAGATCTCTTACTGGAGATTTGCCCAAAGCCTTATGTTTTTAGAGTTCTTGGCTGCTGCTTCCATGGGCGTTGATTGTAGTTGTTAAGTGTCACAGAATCAGTTTCAACGCAGAGCAACCTTTGATGTTCATCAGAAAATGCTTCAAGTTGGCTGAGCCCCGGTGGCTTAGTGGTAGTTCGCGGGACTGCGGCTCACAGGGTTGACAGTTCAAATCCAGCAGCAAGGCTGGGCTTGCTACTCCCACCAGGGCAGTGATGCCACAAAAAAAAGAAAGAAAGAAAGAAAGAAAGAAAAGAAAATGCTTCAAGTCCTCTTGACTTTCAGCAAGCAAGGCTGTGTCATCTGCATATCGCACGTTTTTAACAAGTGTTCTTCCAATTCTAAAACTGCATTATTCTTCACACTGTCCAGTTGCGTGGATTGTTTGCTGAGCATGCAGATGGTTAAGTACAGTGAAAGGACACAACTTTGATACACCCATTTCCTACTTTTAAACCATGAGCATCTCAGTATCCCCTTGTTCTAGTCAAATAACGGTCTCTTGGACTAGGTACACAATTATGTCCTGGAATGCTCATTCTTTGCAATATACCTGTGATTTGCTATGATCCACACAGTTAATTGCCTTTGAATAGTCAGTGAAACACAGATTAACATCTTTCTGGTATTCTCTGCTTTCCATCAAGATCCATCTAATACCAGCAATCTTATCTCTCCTTCTACATCCTCTTCTGAATCCGGCTTGAATTTTTGGCAGTTCTCTGTCAATGCTTTATGCCACTGTTTTATAATTACCTTCAGCAAAATTTTTACAAAAGTATTAAGCCCATCCAACTTCTTTTTTTTTTGGGGGGGGGGGCATCACTGCTCTCCGGCGGTGGGAGTAGGAGGCCCAGCCCCACTGCTGGAATTGAACCTCCGTCTCAGTGGGCCGCAGTCCCGCGCACAACCACTACACCACCGGGGCTCAGCCAACGCCCATCCAACTTTAAAGGAAAAACAATGGCCATGTAGTTTGTAATCAGACTGAGAAGTGGCATACTTTTCCAACTTCAACTTGACAAATTAGCAAGTATGTTTTTTTGTTTGCTTGCTTGTTCCACCAGCTCTACTGTGACATACTGAGTATAAATACATGTAGCAATAATTGGAGGGAGGGGGGCTGAGCCCTGGTGGAGTAAGTGGTTGAGTGTGTGACTGCGGCCCACAGGCTTGGCTGTTCAAATCCAGTGGTGGCTCTCAGGAGCAGCTCTGGGTAGCTCCCATGACCACCAGAGGGCAGTGATACCCCCCCAAAATTAAAACAAATAATTGGGGGGAGGGTATTAGTCTCAGTGCCTTCGGAAGGGGCAGAATTTGCCTTAACTCTTCCTCAACCAAATAAATATTGTTCCTAGTGCTTGAGAGAATTTGAATGTAGGGATGGGTTCAACTGCACAGAAGGAAAAGTTTTACCACTTTTTTTTACATAGATATAAAGTGAAGAGGCCACCTCTTAATGCTGAAAACATGTTATATATATAGTACATGACTATGCCTTGTTTAATTACAGAAAATCCCAAAACTTGTACTATTTTTTTTCCTTGTAGAAAAACAGGAGTACCTTGCAGGTGTTCCTGGACAGTGGATGAATGAGCTGTAGTTTTTAGTTCATACATAGGTACCGTACTGTTGGAGTACTATGTATGTATGTATGTATGTATGTATGTACTGTGGACTACTTTTTTTTTTGGCGGGGGGGGGGTGGCATCACTGCTCTCCGGTGGTGGGAGTAGGAGGCTCAGCCCCACTGCTGGAATTGAACCTCCGTCCCAGTGGGCCGCAGTCCCTCGCACAACCACTACGCCACCGGGGCTCAGCCCCCTGTGTACTACTTTTGACAGAAGTAGGTTTTTTGAATGTAACAAGACAAGTCAACTTGAGTTGTAATATATTTTGGGGAATCAGTTCACTACAAATTGTGACTGTAAACATTGTACTGTAAATGTTTTGTAGTTTCCCCCCAATAAAATTTTTGGGGAAAAAAAGTATTATTAGTGATATTGTTTAATAGCTACTGCATTCTGGTGGGTCACATTTTGGGGGAAAATAGACACAAATCTGAATCTCTTCCACCTGGTTGTTTCCAATGTTTCTTCTCAATTGATATTCCAAAACACTTGCTGGAATCTTGTGTTTTGTCAATGTGTTCAGTGTAGCTTGAACTTCCTCCTTCGCTACCACCAGTTCCTGATCATAAGCTATCTCTTGAAATGGTTGAATGTCAACCAATTCTTTTTGGTATGGTGAGTCTGTGTATAACTTTTGTCTTCTTTTGTTCAATATTTTGTCCATAGAATTCTTTACTGTTGCAACTCGAGGCTACTACTATTGATTTTTTTTTTTCAAAAGCAAGTTTTAGTCTCGTCTCACATCCACTTTGGCCTTTTCTCTCTTTCCTGTCTGCTTGATGATCTTCTGCTTTCTTCAGGTACCAGCTACGCTTACAACTTGTCTGGTATTCAGCCACTGGTGTTCCAGGAGTCAAATGTTTGTGAGATGGTCTCCAAATTCAGGTGGAATATACTCACGGGTATATTTTTGCTCTGTGGACTTGTTTTCATTTTCTTCAGCCATGGCTGTAACTTGCCTGTGAGCAATTGTTGGTGTGTTCCACAGTTAGGCCCTGGTCTTGTCTGATGGATGATATCAAGTTTCTCCATCGTCTCTTTCCATAGAGAAGCTCTATTTGTTTCTGATGTATTCTATCAAGGAAGAACCACAAGGATAGTTGCTGTATGCTGTTGTTGAAAAAAAGGTGCTTTCAACGAAGCATGCTATAGTTCTTATAAAATTCTATCATGTGATCTCCAGCATTACCTCTATCTTCAAGGCTAAATTTTCCAACCACTGATCTTCTCTCATTGTTTCCAACGTTCACGTTTCACTCACCTGTAGTTATCAATGCATCTTTTTTTTTTTTTTTTGGCATCACTGCCCTCAGGTGGTGGGAATAGGAGGCCCAGCCTTTGCTCCTGGGAGCTGGAATCGAACCTCCATCCCAGTGGACCGCAGTCCCGCGCACAACCACTATGCCACCAGGGCTCAGCCGTTATCAATGCATCTTGATTGCATGTTTGAGGAATTTCAGACTTCAGAAGTTAGTGAAAATCTCATTAGCATTAGTGGTTGAGGAATACACTTGAACGACAGTCATATTAACTGATCTTCCTTGTAAGGGTATAGATATTTCACTAACAGCATTGTCCTTTAGGATCAACCTCGTGATGTCCTTTTGAACGATGAGGACAAAAGGCCCTTCCTCTTGAATGTGTCCTTCCCAGAACAATAGACTACTTGACTGGCTGGATCAAAATAGCCAATTCCAGTCCATTTCAGCTCACTAATGCCTAGGATATCAATCTTGATCATCACCATTTTATTTTGGACAAGTTGCAATTTTCCTACAGTCATACTTTGTCTACCCTACATTTCAATTATTCATGGTTGTTTGCAGCTGTTTCTTCTTTGTCTTCAATTAATAACGTCATATTCATATAAACACTGGCATTACAAAGTACAGGGAAAGGCCAGGGGAGAAGGAACAAAAACCTCTACATGTCCTGCTAATACCAGACTGTAACGCTTTGTCCCACATTCACTCACTTATATAATAGATCACAAATAAAATCCTCTCTTTGAGATGCCAGGGACTGAAGAGGGGCTGAAAGATGGGGGAGGAGGCTTTCTTCTTTTGGCAGGTCCTCTCAGTCATTTTAGATACTGCTGCACTTTTAACCAATCAACAATATATGCTTCTCTGTAAAGTGTAAAAAACAAACAAACAAACAAACCATGGTTGAGATGGTTGAGGCCTTGGCTCAAGGCTCTCTGCACATCACTGTTGTCCGGTCCCTGGACCTGCCATGGTTATTTCTTGGTTGTTTTCTGGATCCGTGCCATTGAAGGGCTTCTGCGACTCAAGTTTTCTCGTCAGTGGGATTTCCTCAGCGTCAAATCCTGGGATCCACATGGTCCACTGGCTCTCTGGATGCAGCCGCACGTCTTCCACCTCCAGGGGGCTGGGCCTGCGGTGTCTGGCGAGTGGCCAGGCTTTGTCGCCGCACTCCGTCTCCGCAGCACCGTCATCCAACTGCTCTTTAGGGTCCAATCTGCGTACGGAGCCTTGCGATTTCCTATCGATTCCTGATTGTTGGGGCGGAGCTGCGCTCCGCACCAGGAGGCTGACTGTTCTCCCCCGGCCCTGCCTCCCCAACCCGTCCTGCCATTGGCCATGGCACCTTGTAGAGGGGTGCCGGCTGCTTCCGGTTTGATGGACGAGACATTGGAGCGGTTGCTTAGGGCTGAGGGGCCCAACCGGTTCATACCCTTTCAAGCTTTGGACTCCCAACACATAGAGCTTATCAAGATCCCGTCCCTTTGGGGAGCTGTGAGGATGGAGGCCAATGGAAGGCAGCAGTGCCTCCCCCCCACCCCCGCCCCTTCTTGACGTTAAGCGGAGAGCATTCCCCTCAGCAGCTGGTCCAAGTGTATGCTCTCCCTGAGTCCAGCTCTTTCTTCTTTTGAGTTGTGCCCTTCAAGCAAAAGAATGCCCTGGAACCTTTGTTACACCCAAGGGAGAAAGATTGTTTCTGCTCGGAGGAGGGAGCATGTCCCCAGCCATACTCTGGGTACTTTCCAGCCCACAGGGCTCATCCTCTGACCCTGTGTCTGAAAATGCTCCCTGGCTATTCACAAGGTTTCCGGCGGCTAATGTTTCAGATATTGTCCTCCTATTCCTTCTTCCTAGACCTCCTCTGAAAGCTCTGCTGAAATCGACCCACCTGGGTGAGGCTGCTGGTGTGCGGGATGCCAAGGGCCTGGGTCCCAGCCCAGTAACAAGCTGCAAGCCACCACGTGAGGGTGGCTTGGCGTGGTGTGTTGTGACTCAGGAGGACCGTCTATGACAGGGTGGAGAGGCCACATAGGGGTTCGGGGGCGATCATCCTTACAGAAGCAGACAGCGCATCTGTCTGGATTTAATAGGCAGCATTTCAGTGAGCAGCCCACCTGTGAAACCTGATGATACCAGCCAGATGACAGCCATGGAAACCTTCCTACTCTGTCCTGCAGCATCGATATGAGTCAGAACCGACCCCACTACATACAGCAACAACAAGAACCACCCACTGACAAGTATCTTGGAAGGCAGACCCGGCAGCCTGCTTCTGCAGGGTCACAGTCTGGAACCTCTCGGAAAGCATTTCTACTCTGTACACATGAAGTCACTGTGAGTCAGAATCAACCTTCACCCTCAGAGTCCCTGGATGGTACGCACAGCTAAGGCACTTGGCTGCTAACCTAGAGGTTGGAGGTTCAAACCTCCCAGGAGTGCCTTGGCAGTCTACTGCTGAAAAAAATCCCACCCCTGAAACCCTTGTGAAACCAGGTTCTACTCTGGCACACCTGGGTCTCTGTGAATCAGAATTGACCTGAAGGCAACAGGTGCTAGTACAGGTACTAACATGTACCTAGCACCCCCTCAGGACTTTACATTCAATGCCTTATTGAACAGACTCAACAGCTATGGGCCTTGTGGTTCAGGGATCCCTTTTGCCATCCTCTTTTCAGAGACCAGAGAATTGAGGCTCAGGGAGATCTAGCAACCTGGCCAGATCATAATCATAGGAATGAATGGAACAGGAATAGTGTAAACTCAAGGACATTTCAGAGCTGCGCCCCATACTTCTGGCAGGAATTAGTCGGTTCCCAGGCAGTGAAACTCTAAAGACAGCCCCAGCTGCCAGAAACTCAACCGCAGAGCTGGCTCGCAGCCCCCTTGCTGACTTCTCTTCTCTCAGCCCCACCCTCCCACCCCCATTTCCCTCCCTGGCCCAGGGGCCCTGCGTCTTCCCCAAACCTGCTCTGCTGCAATTCCTTCCAGGTTCCCTCATCTGTAAAATGGGGATAATGAGGGTGCCTGTATCCGCCGGGCGCTGTGAGGATCAGAGGTGCTGGGAGGCTCGAGGCTGAATGCTTAGAACCTAGCACAAAGTAGGCTTTCAATAAACATTAGAACTCATTCTCACTTCCATCATTTCAGGAGCATTTCCTGTAAATGATGAAATGAATGAATGAATGAATGAATAACTGGTAGTATTATTCTTATTGGGTGGGTGAAGAACCTCAGGTTAAGAAGGTGGAACAGCTGTCAGTTGGGCACCTAGGAAGCAGAGAGCAGAGGCCTCCTAACTTTCTTACTTCAGCCCTCACGACCCTCCATCACTCTCTTCTGGGAAGATGAGTGAGTCATATGAATATTTATCACCCACCCGCTGCATGCCAACCCAGACCCTCGATGCTGAGGGGCATCCCAAGACAGACACGTCCTGGATCCTTCAGCATGCTTGGGACCTAAGTGGTCCTCGAGGCAGGAAAAGAGAACTTCGGAATGGGAGGCAGGACAAGCAGAAGGCACACAGAAACCCAGACCAAGAGAAAGCAGGCAGAAATGGCTTCCTGGAGAAGGTCCCGGTTATGCGGGTCCTTAAGGGACCAGTGAAATACACAGCCCGCTGAGAAGGGGTCTGTGGAGAGAGGTTAAGGCCAACAGCTGCCAGTGCTCAGGTTCCGTCCGCATGAGCCAGGCTCTGTGCTGAGAGCTTTTCATGTTGATTATCACTGAGATTTCCCCACAATCCTAAGAGGTGGGTGTAAGAGGAAAGAGAGGGCTGAGCCCCGGTTGTGCGCCGGACTGCGGCCCACTGGGACGGAGGTTCAATTCCAGCAGTGGGGCTGGGCCTCCTACTCCCACCGCCGGAGAGCAGTGATACCCCCCGCCCAAAAAAAAAAAAAAAAAAAAAAGGAGGAAAGAGAAATCCAAGACCCGGAGACCTTAAAACACTAGTATGTCGTCACACAGCTAGTAAATGACAGGGGCTGGGTTTTCACCAAGGCTGTTTGCACAAATAAAGCACCATCAAGCCTCCCTGCTATGATGTCCTCACCAAGTGACCAGCTGTTAGGCTGGAGAAGGACCCTGCAAGGTCTTGAACACCAGGTTCGGACTTGTCTGAAAATCACAGGGAGCCAGCCAGGCAAGAATGAGCTGATTTAGAATCTTTCTAGGAGAACCATTCCCTTGCTGAGTCTCAGCAGGAGTGAGATAGGCTCTGGTGACAAAAGGGCTGTTCGGGAGAAATAGGGAGAGGTTCAAATATTTACTAAGCCGTGGTCCCTGGGGAACAAGACAGGGCTCTGCACTCTGGGCTGGTGTCTGCCAGGGGCAGGGCAGAGCTGAGCTGGGTGGGGAGGAACCTCTTAGGAGAACAAAGGTTCTGGAGTTAAACTGTCCCACATTCAAATCAGCTCTGCAAATCAACACATTTTGCTGTGTGACTTTGGACAAGTTTCCCAACCTCTCAGATTCTTGAACGTTATGCGGGTGATCATCACTCCTATTCCTCAGCTTCCCGGATAAAATAAACTACCCGTACAGGGAATCAACCATTGTGAGGACGGTGCAGGACCGCAGTGTTTGGTCCTTATGAGTCAAGGCCGACTCCACTGCATCAAACAATACCATTCATATGTAAAGCCCTACTAGTGGTTGGCACAACTGTGGCCGCTCTAGATGTTAGTCTCCACCTGTGAAGAGGTAAGTTAGACTCCAACGCCCTCTGTGCCGAGAAAAAGAACTGGGTCTTGGCTTTCCTTTAAGTGGGAAAGTGGGCACAATTGCGTGAGGTACTAGCTAAATTAGAACGCAAACTAAGAAAAGGTCTCGTGCCTTAAAGGGTGCCTTAAGGAAATCCACTGTTAAGTTCACACTCCATACCAAAAGCGCCTTCTTCCATCCCCCAAGCTCAGAGATAGAGGCGCCGGGCACCAGCAGGTGCGGCGGCCCCTTTAAGCAGCAATGCTCGTGGTGCAATCGCGGCCGCGAGGACAGGTCCTTTCCGGGGGGTGGAGCCTACTCTTGTTGCAGCGACCAATCGGAACGCAGCATTTTCCGCGGGAGATCCAAATTTCGCGGCACGCAGTTTGGCGCTAAAAAAAAAAAAAAAAGGAGAAGAAAAAAGAAGCAGAGAAGGGCTGGGGACTAGAGGGCGAACCGGGAGAGAGTCGGTGACATCGCTCCCCCTAACCCTATCCGAGCGCATCGCGTCTCCGCCTAATTGCGACCCCTCCAAAGTCCCCTCCCCGGAACGGACCGTCTCCGGGGCGCCTAGGCTTCGGGGGCGCAGGGCCTTCCTGGGTCCCGGCTGCCCTCGGGGCGGGGCAGCCCCTGCCAGCGCCGCCGCCACCCGGCGATCTCCAAGCGGCGATCTCCAAGCGCAGCTTGGCTCGGCCGCGGGCCAGGAGGGGAGGGTCCGGCCTTGCCCCGCAGGCGTCTATTGGCGGCCTCCCCCCGGCCTCAGCGCCATGCCCCGGGCTGTGTAAGCCGCTGCGGGCTCGGGAGCCCGCAGGTGCCCACGGGCGCATTAGGCTGTCGTGGGGAGGGGGCGTTGTACTCGCCATGCTGCGAGGGCCCCGGGCCCTGGCTCCGGCCACCGGGCCGACCCCCAAGGGGCTGCCGGTGATGAGTCCTAGCGAGCTGTGGCCGCCAGGCCTTGGCAGCCCCCAACTCTGCTCAGCCACCACGACCTACTATACTTCGCTATACCAGCAGACGGTGCCCCCTGCCACGGCACCCGGCACCTGCCTCGACGCCACCCCCCATGGACCAGAGGGCCAAGCAGTGAGATGTGTGCCCGCGGGCCGTCTGCCGGTAATTCTGGGGACCCCCACCCCCTCATCCAATGCTTTTCCAGATGAAGGAAGGAGGGAGGGGCTCTTGGGACCTAGAGTTTGACCTAGGGGGAAGATCGGCTTTCAAGGCTCCAGAACCACCCCTGCTCAGTATTCAAGAAGATAGACCCCTTTATTAGGGGACTGTGGGTGAAATAGTCTCTTCCACTGGAGTGGAATGGAATGAGCACTGGTATTGGGAGTCTGGACACCCAGCACACCCTCCCTAGATCACTGTGTAACCTTGGGGGAGTCTACAGAGCCCAGCCTGCTGCCATTCATTCATTTGATTCATTGTCTGACCCAGAAATCAGAACTGGGCACCTGCTATTGTCCAGGCATGGGGCTTGGCCTGAAGATGCTGGGGGTTCCAAATTTAAAGAAGAGGATAGGTCTCATGGATCCTTTGGGTCCAGCCTGTCTTGGACAGGTTCCAAATTGTCCATTCAGCCAACTCCTTCCCAAGGCTCTGCCTGTGGTCCTAACCCCAGGCCCAGTCTGCCCTTCCAGACTGCCAGTAGCAGGTGCAAACCCCCCGGGGAGGGGGGGAGGGTAGCCCCCTGGGGTTCCTGTTGAGATTGGCCATTCCCTCCTCCAGCCCCAGGCCTGTTGCTAGGGAGGCCTAAAGCATGGTGGCACCAGGCTGCCTGCTGACCTGGGCATGGGCGTGTTTTGTGGGAGTGGAATTCCTGGAGCCCATGGGAATCGAAACAAGTACAGCATGGGGGAGGGGTGGGAAAAGCCCTGGGGAGTGGGTGGCGGTTGGGAGCCTGGTTTCTGGTCTTGACTGTGCTACACCACCTTGTGGCCTTAGGTCAGTCCAGGCTCAGCCCCGGCCCTTGTCTCCTGGTCTTGAAAATGGGGGCCCTTCCAATGCCAAACCCTGGCTTTATGTGCAGGCTGAGGAGGAGAGCTGGGAGTGTTACAGGTCTGTGCAGCTTTGGGCGGGATGAGTTAGTTCAGGTACAGGGATAAGACCCCCCCTCTTTCTCCAAAGGCTTCTGGTCACAGCTGTACCCGCCAGCGGGCGGTGCCCCCTTCCTGCCATTGGAATCATGCCTCACCTGCCCCTAGAGTCCCTTCTTGCATGCTGTTTCCCCACAAAGGGAGAAGATAAGGGTAGGTGTTGTTATCACCATCCTACAGGTCAGGCAAAGGAGTACTGGGACTCCCCTGGTCTCAGCATCGCATAGCTGAAAACCCTTTTGGACCCTGTGAGCTGGATGGTATTAGCAGCAACTTGGTATAGGAGGAAACAGATTTGGAGAAAGCCTGTGACCTGCCCAAGGCCACACAGGGGGACAGTGTAGAGCAGGGACCACATCTGAGGTCTCCTGACCCACCAGGCAGGTGACTGGCAGTCTCTTCTCTCGGCCACCTTTACGTCAGCCTGAGGCTGGCCATCCTGGCTGGGCCTCCCACTACCTCCGAGGGAAGGGGCTCAGTGGCGGGGGCCCTCTCTGGCCAGCTGCTTTCTGACACCCAAGTGGAGTTTCAGGAACAGCTGTGGTTTTGAACCGCTTCCCTCCCCAAGGAGCTCAATGCATCTGTCTGCACCGTCCCTCCCACAGGGACTCGGCGACCTCAGCAAGCATGGCTGTTTCACCCAACGCTTGAGTCTGCCAGCCACTGCTTGGCACACTTCACATTCCTCCTCTTCGTCAAGATGCTCGGGATGAGGCATCTTGCAGAGGAAAAAAACTGAGCCGGGAGGTGAAGTCACTTGCCCAAGTCACAGACTTAAGAAGGGGTGAGCTGCCTTGCACCAGACCACTCTAAAGGTGGAGTCGGAGCCCCCTCTACCAGGCCCAGAACCCTGCTTCTTAGCCCTGTGGGCAGCCCTGGGCCCCCTGCTTACTCATTTGACAAGGGTGTGGCTTGGGGTTGTTCCCAACCCAACCCTGGGTGTGGCTGCTGGCTTTGTGGCCAGACTGCAAAGTGCAGGGTGAGCAGGATTTGTCAGGCTAACCCACTGCCCGGCAAATCGATTCGACTCAGAGGAAGCCAAAGGGCCAAATAGAACTGCCCCCAAAGGGTTTCCGAGGCTGTAATCTTTGGGGAAGCAGACATCTTTCCCCTAGGGAGAGGCTGCTGGGACGGAACCGCCAACCTTTTGGTTGGCAGTTCCGTGCTTCACCACTGTACCTCCAGGGCAGAGGGCTGCTGTTCAAAGGGATGTCTGGCAACAGCCACCAAGTTCAGTGGCTTAGTGGACAGTGAGACCCCGGGTCTCCTGGCTCCCCATCTAGCACGGAGGCCAGGGAGAAGCTCTGTTGCGCGCCCACTCCGTAGGCCAGGCGCCTGGCCCCTGTGGCACCCTGTCCCGACCGGGTGATCCTGCAGCCCAGGGTTCTCTCCTTCCCATGCATCTACCTATTGCGAATTTCCTCTGAGAACCAACAAAGAAAGTGGACACTTTAGCAAACCTTCCTCTGAGGCGCGTCCGAGGAGGAGATGCAAGTTCAGAGAGGCCAGGCAGCCAGTCCCAGGCTGCCCAGCCACGCAGTGGCAGCAGGCTTCTGGAGGGCACAAGACTCCGGATACCTGCCCTGTCTGTGCTGTCTACCTCCAACTTAGGGGAGGCCTGGCTCCCCTCCCTGTGTGACCTTGGGCAAGTCATTTCCTTTCTTCCAGGCCCAGTTTCCTCATCTTTCTGTGACATGTTTGAGGAAGAAGAACCTTTCCTCTTCTCCCTGGGGCTTGGCAAGGTGGGGCTGAATCCTCCCCAGGCCTTTAAGATGCAACTGCAGGGGGCTGCCTTAGAGGGTCCAGGTCAGACCTTGAGGCCTTGGGGTGTGGCGCAGGCCTCCTGCTCCTCGTGGCGTCCCTTTCTTGCTTTTCAACTCGCCTCGAACCTTCTCCTCCAAGACATCAGTGACAGCAGCTCCCTTGTGTGCACACAAAGGGCTTCCGGGCTTCTTTGCAGGCCCCCTTCGTGTGTAGTGGCAAATGAACCCCATCTTACAGCTGGGACTCAAGAGGAGAGCCGACTTATCCAGTTAAGAAGGTTCGGTGTCGTTGCTGGGTTCCCATTCATAGTGACACTGCTGTACTGGGACGAACACTACCTGGCCCCTCGTTACCCTCATGCCAAGTTGGTTTGCCGCCCCTATGTTAGTCCGTCTCCTCGGACCTTTTCTGCTGACGCTCGACCCTGCATGAGGTCCTTTCCCAGGACAGGCCTCTCCTGACCACACGTCCAAAGTGTGTGCGACCAAGTCTTGCCGTCCTCACTTCCAAACAGCATTCTTCCTGGACAGGTTTGTTTGTTCTTCTGGAGGGTCCTTCTTAGTCTCAAAGGGACATCCTTGATTTCCACCACTTTAAGGAGGTCGGGTGCAGCAGTCTGCCCTACGCGATGCGTCACTTGATTTCTTGATGACTGCTTCCGTGAGCATCGATTGTGATTTCATCCCCGCCAGAGGAAAGGGGATGTGGCTCCATCTTATCCCAAAGCCTGTCCGCAGGCAGCCTCCCCGGCGTGCTCTGATCCTGGGCTTGTCCTCTGCCCCAGGGCTGACTGCCCGAGGCAGTGCCCACAGGGGTCAGAGAGGGGTCCTTGTAGGGGGGTGCTCTGCTGCAGAGAGGTGCAGGAGGAGGGGAAGACAGAGCCTGAGAAGGGAGAGAGCTGGTGTGCAAATATACATGAAAGAAGTGATGGGGACAGGTGTTCACGGCCAGGCTTTGATGGAAATTCCAGCGAATTCTGGGAAGTATGTGTGGGAAGTTGCTGGGGCAGCCTGGCAGGTGGCTTTAGAATTCAACAGACCTGGGTTCAACAACTGTGGCTTTGCGTTCTTTCTGGTTCACTTTGGGTTTGTGGCTGAGGCACTCTAAATCTCCTCTTCTCATTTGCCAAGAAAGACTCCCGATTGCGGTGCTACAGAACTGCTGTGAGTGCGTGCTGGGCCCTAGAGTCCTCTCTCCCACCCACACCTTCTACCCCGCTCCCAGCTCGTGAGGGCTAGGGGGACCGGGCTGTCCCACCTCTGCCCTCTGTCCTTGGTGCTTCTTCTGAGGGATGGATCAAGGAGCCCAAGATGAGTAACCTTAACAGGACTGACGACATATCTGTGGAGTTTGTTGAGCTTCGATGACATCAGCTCTAAAGTGGGAGCTGTGTGGTGACGTGGGAAAAGTGATGGGTGCTGGCATTTGGCGGGGCACATGGAAGAGCCTGGTGAAGGATTGGGCCAGTAAGTCCCCCTCTCTGGAACCTGGGATCGCAGCACCTGGAAGGGGAGTAGAGGCAGTGGGCATAAGTGAGGTGGAGCCTGTCGCAACTCAGAGAGCACCTCTGTACGACAGGAGGAGACCCTGCCGGGTCCCACCCCTATGTGTGGGCCCATGGTTGCACCCCTGCCAATCATCTCACTGAGGGAGGGGCTGCCTGCAGGAAAGCAGATCAGGAATCTTCAGGATGTGACAGGGAGGGATTTCAGTCATGTCCTGGTTTGGGAGGAATCTCATGTCCAGGTTCTTTAGGCCAAAGAGCGGAGTTCTTCAGTTGAACCCAGGGAGACTTCCTGGAAGAGGCAGGCTTGGGGGCAAGAGAGAAACTGCCACTGCCCTAGCCACCTGTCAGCCCAGCTGTGCACAGCAGCAGTTAGAAGTTTCAGCCCAGCCTGGCATGACCCCACTCCCCAAGGTGTATCGTCACTGAGGGCGGAGCCTCGGTGTGTCTGGGTGACTGGGGAGGGGGCCAGGAAGTGGGAGCAGTGGTCCCTGCAAGGGTGGATCGGGAAGAAGCTGAGATGGAGTTCTGGGAAGGGATGCTGAGTTTCCTGAGCATTCCCTGGGCGCCGAGCCCCTCCTCGCACCTTCACAACCACCATTGAGGTGGCTCTTTCCTGCCCATGCTGCGGAGGAGGAAATTGAGGCGTCTAGATGCCGAGCATTGGCCCCAGTCACACCTAGGTGCCTGAAACAGCCGGGAGGTTCAAGGCCAGGGCTCTGACCTGTGCCCCAGTGCCCCATCCCTGGCCCTACCCAGCCCTCACCGGGAGAGGCTGCTTCCGGGCATAAGTGGGGCCGGGTGGCAGTGGGGTGGAGAGCAGCAGATGGGTCTGTGGTTTGATTTCCCCAGCAGGTGTTTCCCAAGCTCGGCAGGAGGGGGCGGGCGGCTCAGCTGCTGGTCCTTAAGACAGGAGACAGCGTCATTGTCTGCCCCTCAAGGCATAGAAAGAAGGGCCCAGGGAGTCTATTCAGACTAGGCTGGAGCCCCAAAGAGGGGGAGATGTTTGCGCTGCTTCCCCATGTGGGCACCTCCCTGGGGCCTGGCACAGAGCCAGGAAGTCCCCTGGGCATCCGCCCAGGCCCCACCCTGATAAGAGCCAGCTGTGGGGTTGTGATGGGCACCCAGCCCGGCGGGGCCAGCTGCTGCGGCAGGGGGCCTCTCCCTAGGCTGATGTGGCCTAGGCCCCACCCACTCCTTCCTCCCTCCTCTCTTCCTGGACGGGCCCAGAGGGGGCTGTGCGGAGGCTGCCTGGGGCCTGTTGTGCAGCAACCTCGAGTCTTCCACTAGACGGGCTCTGGGTGGGTCTGCAGTTTCTCTGTCTCAGAGGAGGGGGTGGGAGCAGAGGGAGGGTTGGCTCTCCAAAAACAGCATTTCTTCCCCCTGATTGGTCACTTCTTGGGTCACGGGTACTTCCAGGTGCAGTTTCATTTCCCGGGGGCTGGTGGCCGATGGAGGCACAGGAGGTGGCTACTGGTGTCCCTGAGCAGGTGCACGGAGCACAGAGGACCGAGTCTCACCCTCTGCCTCCCTCCATCCCTCCTCTCTCCCCAAGGCCAAGAGGAAGCTGGATCTGGAGGGGATCGGGCGGCCTGCAGTTCCTGAATTCCGGACCCCCAAGGGGAAGTGCATCCGAGTAGACGGGCTCCCTAGCCCTAAAAGTAAGCAGTGGCGAGGGGGGCAGGCTCAGGAAACCTGGGGTGGGGTGGGGTGGAGTGGGGTGGGGCCAGGGCAGCAGCCCTGCCCAAACCCTCAGAAGTAATAGGCGTATCGCACTTTCCGGTTTGCAAAACAGCTTCCTGTGCATTCTCTCACTTGATCTGGCCAGGGAGTCTGATATCCCCCCTTTTGCTGATGAGGCAACTGGAGGCTCAGAGAGCTTTAGTGACATGCCCAAGGTCACCGAGCTAGTGCACAGAATCAGGACTAGAACCCGGACATGTAAGTCTTGCCTTATTTCTCCCACACCATACCATCACTATGCTAATCTAATCGTGAAGGGCCACGTTTTCCCCAGGGGGTTACTAATTACGCAAGGGCCCTGGTGGTGCTGCGCTCAGTTGCTAAGCCACAAGTTGGAGGTTTGAATCCACCAGCGTCTCCCAGGGAGAAAAAGCCTGGGAAACTCTTTGAAGCGGCGCTAGCCTGTGCCCTAAGGTCGCTGGGAGGCAGAATTGACGACACACAATGCACGCTACACAAAGTCTGACCTTTTCCAAACAAGGTACCCAGCTTCAGGGGGAACAGGACCTTCCCTGGGGTCTTTCACGTGTGGACAGAGAGTTAAATAAGTGAAACTTGCATTACTCCAGCCCACGCCATCTCAGAGGTTTTTAAGATTCTGAGACTGCCGGGAAGGTCCCTTCCTCAGTTGGAGGGAATTTCTGTGTCTTGCTGTTTTAGTCAGTGTTCTGGTCAGAGTGAGAGGCTCTAGGCAGTTGTGAAGAAGGCGAGTTGGTTTTTGGGGGGTGGGGTGGTCATAGACTGAAGGTGTGGGATGAAGTGGGAAGGATGAAGTTGGGGACTTGGGGGGTCAAGGTCAGGTGCGTTCCAATCTGCTTAGTCACCTCTTGGCCATGACCTTTTGCTGCCTCCTGTAAAATGAGGCAGGAAAGAGAAACAAATTTCCTCACTCACCCATGGATGGCAGTCTGCTCAGAGGTGGCCCTGGTGACTCTGCAGGCGAAGCGTTGGACTGCCAGCGGCAAGGCAAGCAGTTCAAACCCACCAGCCGCTCTGAGAGAATGTGAGGTGATCTGTCCCTGGAAAGATCGATACCCTGGAAACCCTTAGGGGGGCTTGCTATGAGCCAATGTAGACTCGAGGGCATTGGCTTTGGGGGCTTCAGCTCAGAGGTATGTCCTGAAGCATCCTGAGCCTCACTGGGGTGTGTGAAAAAGAGTTCACTGAGGAATTGCTGGTGTCGGTCATGGGCATACTGTGTGACCGAACAGCCAGGGTGCGGAACCTCTGCCATCTCTGTGACAAAGGGTTCTAAGGGCCCCTCCTGGAGGACTCTGAAACACTCAGATCTCAGTTTCACAACTAGCAGAGCCACTCACTGGCTATGTGACTCGCAAGTCACTTGGTTGCAAAAGTCCCCTGTGGTCTAAGACATGGTAGCTGAGGTGCGGTCTTGTGACATGGGTCTCATTGAGAAAGCAGACTTTTTCGTGAGCCTGACTCATTGCAAGCTACAAGTCTAATTGCTCTCGGATAACCGGGGGAACACTGGGCGGGGCGGGGGTGGGGGCGGGCAAGTGCATGTCTAGAAAAATGTTCTTGAAGCCAGGCTTGTCCTTCCTTCTCCCGAATTCCAAGTTCCTGACAGACCACTGGCAGGGTAGAGCAGACTGCTGGATTTTTCGCCAGTTCCTAGGTGAGGGAGCTGAGCGAGCTCTTTCATCTCTCTGCTAGTCTTCTCGTTATTTCAGTGGGGAGGTCTGACTTTTAGGATGAAGCTACAGTTCTAATATGTTGATACATAGAAGCTCTTAGCGCACCCTGCACACAGTAAGCATCTTTCTGTGTTTTCTGGATATTTGGGTCTTTTCCCTCAGTTTGTGCTGTTACTTGGAGTTCACCTCCTATAAGAGCAGTGCTTCTCCCAACCCCCTCACACACACACACACACACACAGAGCAGCTGTTGTGTGATGGCCCCAAACTGTGGTGTAAAGAGTCTTTTTCAGTTATTACTTATTGTTTGGTGGAAAGAGTTTTGAACCAGGAGTCTGGACCCTTGGCTTCGTTCCAGTCTTGACTCTGGCATCTGGCTGTGCCACCTTCTACACGTCATTCTTCCTCTGCAGGCATTAGACTTCCTGTCCCGACAGTGTGGTGAAGGGCTCACCGGACTGCAAACTGGATGCTCACGGGAAGAAAGGGTGCTTACTCAGTCCAGGCTGATGGACGAACCTCCACCCCCCACCCTCCCATGTGCAGGCTGGCCCCCCTGAACTGTGACTGAGCCCCTTTCCCCCCCCTCAGCTCCCAAGTCCCCCGGGGAGAAGACGCGGTATGACACGTCACTGGGGCTGCTCACCAAGAAGTTCATTTACCTCCTGAGCGAGTCTGAGGACGGCGTCCTGGACCTGAACTGGGCAGCGGAGGTGCTGGACGTGCAGAAGCGTCGTATCTATGACATCACCAACGTGCTGGAGGGCATCCAGCTCATCCGCAAGAAGGCCAAGAACAACATCCAGTGGGTGTGAGTGCTGGGCCCCGAGTACCAGTGAGGGGCCTGGTCCTTATCCAATAGGAATGGATCTGAGACTTTATTAGAAGAACCCAAAGACTGGGGGCGGAGCCAGTGCAGTTGGGGGGGAGTTCTGGGGGAGCAAGTCTTCTAGTGAGAAGGAGGAAAGCCCAGAAGGCTCCCTGGGAGGTGAGAAGGGTCAAGGAGGTGTCACATCTCTCATCCAGTTGGGGATCCCAAGATGCTCCTCTAGCTTAGCCAAGTGCCCTGGGAACTGAGCCGAGAATAACCCAGACCCCCTTTCCTGTCTTAAAAGAGACTATAGGGCTGAGCCCCAGTGGCATAGTGGTTGTGTGCAGGACTGCGGCCCACTGGGTTGGCGGTTCAAATCCAGCAGCTCTCCAGGAGCAAGGCTGGGCCTCCTACTCCCACCAGAGGGCAGTGATGTGCCCAGCCCCCCCAAAAAAGAAAAAGGCTATCCCAGATGCCTCTCTTCACTTTCAGTAAGTCAAGGGGAATAGTTCTGTAGCTTGACCTGCATGGACTCTGTGTTAGTCTGGGTAGACTAGAGAAACAAATTCATAAACACTCATGTTATAAAAAAAAGTTTTATATACAAGAGCAACTGTACACTAATAAAATATCCCAACCCAGTCCAGTCCAAGGTCATAAGTCTGATATTAGCCTATATGTCCAATATCAGTCTATAAAGTCTTCTTCTGACTCACGAAGCACGTGCAATGATGCCAAATGCAGAATGACCATAAGTCAGTGAGTAGGAAGGTTTTGGATCCAGTGGCAGTAGAAGCTTCTCAGCGCGGGCAGAGCTCTCTCCCTCTGTGGTTTCTGCAGCTCCACATATCTGGCCGCATGAGGGTAGGTCCATGTGTATTCTCCTCAGGACCGTCTCCCAGGAAGTCGGCCTTGTCAGTGGAGTGTCTCCAAGGGAATGAGCATTGTCATTGTCAGTAAAAAGTCTTCCAGCGAGTGAGAGAGTGCCTCTTGCTTCCAAGAAGGAAGTACCAGATTTCCCAGAATTCTCAGAGGAGAAGGCCATGCCTACACAGAGGTCTCATTGGCTGTCTCCAGGTTGACAGACTAGACCCCATCCCTACACTCTTTTTTTTTTTTTTTTGGCATCACTGCTCTCTGGTGGTGGGAGTAGGAGGCCCAGCGCCACTGCTGGAATTGAACCTCCGTCCCAGTGGGCCGCAGTCCCGCGCACAACCACTACGCCACCGGGGCTCAGCCCCCCCCCCCCCAACTCTTACTCCTCAAGTGGACACCAGATTAGGTAACTGCCACAGACTCCAAGAACCCAGATGAGAGACTTGAGACCGACATCCCTTTAGCGCCCTGCTGTTAGTGAGCAGGAGCAGAGGGATGAACAGTGCACCAGAGCAGAACCTCCAGGAATGGAGTTCCGTTCCTGACTGGCTTCTTCTCCCTGGTAATGCCCAGGGGGCTAGGCCAGACACTGGAGCTCTGCAACCCTGGGGGGGTCCACAGAAGATCCCCTGTGGAGCGCTGCCCTGGAGTCGGCTCCCAGACTCACTATGCGGCTGCGTCTGCAGCCACCCTGGGGCTGGGGCCCGTGGCTGTGGACTGACATTGACCCTGGTGGGGGCTGTTGTGTTCCCAGAGGCCGGGGGCTGCTCGAAGACCCCACCCGACCTAGGAAGCAGCAGCAGCTGGGGCAGGAGCTGAAGGAGCTGATGAGCACGGAGCAGGCCCTGGACCAGCTCATCCAGAGCTGTTCTCTGAGCTTTCAGCACTTGACGGAAGACAAGACCAACAAGAAATATCCACTTGGACTGGAGCGGGGTGGTGGGGCCCAGGGGGCCAGGGGGAGGGTGGATTTGCGGGCCAGGGACACGCGTACCACTATCCAGAGGTGAGTCAGCTCCCTGCCAGGTCTCCTTCACCCTCAGAAAAGCTCACTCATGGTCCTGCTGACCCCTAACCCCCGACAGGGCAGGGCAGGGCTGACCTGTGCGTGTTGGGGCCTGGAGCTCGTTAGGGACATCGAAAGTCCCCCCTTTCTCCCCGGGCACATCTATTTCTTCCTTCCTCGGTTTGTCCTCTCAAAACTCATAAAAGTACTAAAATTATAAAGTGAGACACGTCTATTTCTTTAGGAGGTGGGGAAAAGGAGGGATTGTGCAGACGCACTGCCTCCCAGCAGCCAGTGATCCCCTGCCTTGCCAGGGCCGGCCTCAGTGAGGAATGGGGGCGGGTGGACCTGCGTGCATGCGCTGTCCCACGCTCTCCGCTGGCCAGGCGGCCATCCACGTTTTTGATGATGTCCCTAATCCTGCAGCTATTCGGTCGAGCCATACAAAATTGGTGCCGTGTTAACCTGTTCCTTTCCCCAACACAAAAACAGTCTAGTGCCTACAATGGTTTGAGAGCCGTCCTCAGACTCGACTCTGGCTGAGGGATAAGACCTACCGGGGATATTTTGATGGATTCTAGGTTGTATTCGCCACGCTGCAGTGGCGATCTGTAGAGAGCGCATCCCCCCTCCCTCCGTGCTTTTGAGTTTCCCTGTGGATTGCAATGATGGGATCAGAGGGCGTGATGGATACCAAAGTTCTTGATACAGGTACCCTCAAGGGTTTTGGAGATTGGGTCCTATTTTGTAGGGAAGGATGTGGCAGGGATGATGAGAACAGAAAGAAACCCAGTGGGCTTTCCTACCTGCAAATGACCCTGAGAGGAAGTCTGCAGGCAAAAGGGTGATCCCAGACAGCACTCGCTTGCTTGCTCCTGTAAGGCAGCACCTCTTCACAGCTTTAGGGCTTTCAGGAGGGAGATGAGGTGGCCTTGGGAATACAAAGAAGAGGTGCCGTTTTTAACCATGTCTAAGCTCTATACAAAGAAGGGAGGTGGTCCTTTTTCCTTGGAGGGTCCCTGGACACAAGGTGGGTCACCGGCAGCTCTTCTGGGGCCACCGAGAGCATTTGGCCAGGGTTCCCCCTCTTGCCGTGGGTGCTCACCGGCATTGTCTGATCCAGAAATATGACCTCACTATGGCCACCAGTATAGCGGTCAGGCCTCAAGGATCTCGGCTTCATCCAGCTGGACGAAGTGATCTTTGCATGGATTATCCCAGACAGCTACCCCACAGAGGAAACAATGCCAACTATTTGTACAGGACAAAAAAACTCAAGTCTGGGGGATAAAACCAGGGTGGTGTTTCCAAGGCTTAAGGTCCTGCCTGCCAGGCAGTAGGGTTTGAGGGTTGGGCCGGTGCCTGCTTTCCTTGACTCCCCGGCCTCTACACTGGCCTACGTGACTTATCAGGACCTCCGGGCTGTCGGCAACTTCAAGGAGCAGACGGTGATCGCGGTCAAGGCTCCTCCGCAGACAAGGCTGGAAGTGCCCGACAAGAACGAGGTGAGAGGGCAACCACTTGAGGGAGAGCGAGGCTGCGGGGTGCTGGGTAGCTTGATAGGCATTGCCCTGGCATTGCCCACTGCTTTGCTCCCAACTTGTTGGGGCCAGTATGATGCCCGCAGCAATATTGGTGGTACGAGAAAGGGCAGCAGGGCTCAAGTCCTGGTCGGGGAAGCTCTTGGTTCCTCGTCTCTTCCTGGCATTCGCCAGCCCTACAGCGCTGCACATGTGGGCCTCCGCACGGAGATATCAGGCCCTGTGATTTCATTATGGACGTAGAGTCGAACAGAGCCGCTCCATGGGGTTCGGGGAGCTGAAGTCTTCCAGAAGCAGGTTGCCAGGCCTGTTGTCTGTGGGGGCCTGGGGTTCAAACTGCCAACCTTTCGATTCAGAGTCAAGCACTATTTGTGTCACATACGGAGCTTTTTCTTAGGTTAAAGACCAGTGTCTTTTTGTGTGTGTGTGTGTGGCCTCACTGCCCTGGTGGGAGTAGGAAGCCCAGCCTTGCTCCTGGAGAGCTGCTACTGAATTTGAACCATCAACTCTGTGGGCTGCAGTCCCAGCACAACCACTATGCCACCAGGGCTCAGCCCCCAATGTCCTTTTTTTAACCTTCTTCTCAAAACTGATTTGGGTGAAAGTTTATTGAGAAAATTGGTTTTTCACTCAATAATTCAGACACATTTTGCTCCATGACCTTGACTGCAAGCCCCCCAATGTCACCACTCTTTCCACTTCCTCCCTGGACTCTCCATTTCGGTTCATCCTTCTTTGCTCTTCCTGCTGGCTCCTGGGCTTTGTCCCTGGGCAAATCGCGTGCGGTGAGCTCTAATACGTGTGTACCTTGGCATTGTTGCTCATCTGATAGACCTGTCTTTTGTTTGACTGAAAGATAAGCCAAGACAGGGAGTGGTTCCAGCTCTGAAGGGTCCCTGGGGGGCATCCACCGGTCATGGCCATTCTCTGGCCAGTAGTCTGGGCCGAATGCATACTTTTGAGTTTGCTTCCATGTTCCCACAACCCCCCCCTACTCTGTCCAGGGTCTTTGACAGTGACCTCTTTCAAAGAAGTCAGCTCAGACGGCTGGGCATCATCCAGTTCTTCTGGTCTCGGGGTCACGGAGGCAGGCGTTTGTGTGGTCCATCCATCCTTTAGACGATTGTTTCCTTGCCAAAGACCAAAATTCACAAGACTCCGTGTGACCCCTTTCTGTGCTCCGTTCCCAACTATCTTCACCTGCGTTTGCTTTCACCTCGGCTCCTCTTTGTCATCTTTGCTTCGGCCGCCCTGACCTACCTGGGGCTGTTTGACCATTCTAAACTTACCTCTGTAGGAGGTGGGGGTGGGGGCCTCAGTGCTAGAATTTTCACGTTCTGGGCAGGAGACCCAGGTTTCATTTCCAGCCAACGCACCCCGAACAGAGCGGCTACTTGCAGCTGCTCCTTGTCTCCCGGTGCTGTGATGCTCCACAGGTTTCGGCAGAGCTTCCAGATTAAGACAGACTAGGAAGGCTGCCTCTAAAAAGCAGCCAGTGGAAACTCTGGGTCACAACAGCCTGATCCCGTGTCCACAGGAGTCCAGCCCACACGAGCACTAACAGCAGCAGCAGCACGCGCCTCTCTGAACCACACGCCTGCTGCTCCCTCCAGCTGGAGCGAGCTGCCCCCCCTGCCCGGTTCACTGCTGCTCATCCCCCACACTGCATCTTGAAAGTCGTTTCCTCACAGCAGTCTTCTCTGGTCACCCCAGACTTCGCAACAGTCTGTTTTCAGCCTCCACTGGCTGGGATCCTGCATGGCCTAGTGGATATCACATTGGGTTGTTAACTGCAAGATCAGCAGTTCAAAACCACCAACGACTCCTGGGGAGAAAGTTGAGGCTTTCTGCTCCTGCAAAGGTTGACAGCCAGGGAAATTCGGGGAGGGAGGGGAGGCAGGTCTTCTCTGTCCTAGAGGGTCATAATGAGTCGGAATCGACTCGAGGGCGATGAGTTGGGGTGGGGGGGGGCTGTGCTGTTGCCCAGTGATTGCATGATGACATTCTGACACATAAGCTCAGTAAGAAAATGTTCTGTCCGGGGTTGAACCGCCAGCCCAGGGCCTGGCCTATGGAAGGGCCCCAGAAAGGACTGAACGGCAGAGATCGAGAAGGAATTCCTCGTAGGAAGTCAGCCTTGTCAGTCGAGTGTGTCCAAGGGAGCGAGCATTGTCAGTAAAAAGTCTTCAAGCGGGTGAGAGAGTGTCACCTCGTCTGCACGGTCAGCACCCTGCCTGGAAGGGCTCAGGCTTGCATGGGGAGAAGAGACCCAGCAAGTCTCGATGCTGTCATTTCCAGAGGAAAGACATTTTGAGAGGATGGAGGAAGCATCCCCGGGGGTGACGGTTAGACTGGGTCAGAAAGACAGAGGGGGACTTTGCTGGGGGGAGTAGAGACCTGCAGAGGAGTGCTGCGTGAGCAGAGAGGCACAGAGGCCTGTCAGAGAGAGAGTGAGAGAGAGAGAGAGAGAGAGAATTCGTGTGGTCAGGAAGAGGCAGGGATGAGGCCAGGTATTCATCTTCCTGGTTATCAATAACAACCGAATGCCATGCTTCAGTGACTTAAGCTAAAAACACAAAAACAACGCTCACTGCTCTCGAGTTGATTCGGACTCACAGCCACCCGAGCAGACGGTAGAATGGGCGCCCCTGAGGGTTTCCAAAACTGGTCTTTCTTCCTCAGGCAGCTGGTGGTTTTGAACTGCTGATCTCGTGATTTGTAGCAAACAAACCAGCCCGCTTAACCGCTGTGCCATGAGGGCTCCTCTGCAGGGGGGAGCAGGGGAACCAAGTGACAAGTCCAGGGCCATGACTTGGAGGTTCCCGGCAAGGCTGTGACCCTGATGCCTCCCTCCCTCTGCTTCCCTCTGTGTGCTGACTGCGGGGCCGCCCCTCTTGGGGTGGAGGAATGGGCTTTGCGCTACCAGCTTTGCTCGGATGGTAGCTTCCGTTCCCACCAGTCCAGCAGAAGTCCTCGGTCTCACCTGGGTCACGTGCCACTTGGAACCGTTCCTTGTGGCTGACTGTTCCCAGCCTGCCTCACAAGCTCACCCTTCACCCGCATACATGAATTGACAGTAGGGAGTTTCCTAAAGGAAAACCAAGGCTCTCTTCCTAAACAGAGGGGACGCAGGTCAGGCAGAAACAGCAGGTGCCCTCATCGGCAGAGGGAGCAGGCCTGAGAAGCCAGCCCAGGCCCCGGGGGCCCCATATGTCTGCCATGCACACCGACCCACAGAGCCTGGACCTGGCTTCTCTTCCCGCAGGAGAATCTGCAGATCTACCTGAAGAGCACCCAAGGGCCCATTGAAGTCTACCTGTGCCCGGAGGAGGTGCAGGAGCCCGACAGCCCCGCCAAGGAGCTGCTCCCTTCCACCTCCACCCTTGACCCCAGCCCTGACTCGGCCGAGCCCGGCACCTGTGCCAGCCCTGGAACCGTGGACCTCGAGCCCGCCTCAGGTAGGGCCTTCTGTCCTGGGGGACTCGAGGTGGAGAGTGGCCACAGTGCCCCGGGTCCCTTGGTACCACACTTGATACTGTGCACGTTCCTTGTCTCACGGGGGAGGCTGGTGCTGCTCCAGGGTCAGGAGGCCACGTTTTACATCCCGGCTCGTCCCTTTACGAGCTGGGCGACCTTGGGCAAGTGACTTAAGCGCTCCGTGTCTGCCTCCTCATCTGTAGAAGGGAAGTATGGAGAGTGCTAGCGCAGCCCTGTCTCCTGCAGTAGAGGGTCCTGCAGGCCTGCTGCTTGCACTGCTGCCTGGCAGCCACCATTCATTCATTACTATCAGTGGAACCCCTGGGTCGTGCAAATGGGACACACACTCTCTGCGAGCCAAAAGGTTGAAGGTTTGAGGCTACCCTGGGTGCATCAGAAGAAAGGCCTGGCAGTCAAAGGCCAGCTAGTGAAACCCCTGGGGGGGCAGAGGTCTACCCTGACAGGAGTGGAGGCTGCGTGAGCTTGGACTCCACTCCATAGTGACGGGTTTTGTGGTAAGTGTGACTGCTGCTCCAGTGACCATGACCAGTACCAGCCGCTGGCACTCCATAAACCCACAGTCAGGGGAAGGTAGGGGCTTGGGGAGTGCTTTTTTTTAATTTCCTGTATCCCTGCCATGGTGGGAGTAGGAAGCCCATCCTTGCTCCTAGAGAGCTGCTGCTGGATTTGAACCATTAACCCTGTGGGCCGCAGCTCCACGTACAACCACTGCACCACCAGGCCTCAGTTGGAAGAGTGCTTTGTGTGTGTGGGGGGGCGGGTTTCAGAGGTGAAAAGGCTCAAACCTTTCTTGGAGAGAATAAGGTATTTTGAACACCCACTCTATCCTGGGTGCACCCCTTTATCCCGTCATTCCTCACAGCAACTCTTGTCCTCGTGACATGACCTTTTTGGTCAAGGTCAAGGTGATACAGCCGTTCCATCGCGCAGGCTACAATTTCTACCCAGATTGCTCTGGCGCGAACACCTTCAGATCTCCTCACTTCACTCTGAGACACGTTTTGTTCATTCAAGCAGGGGATACTGTGATGGGCCCAGGGCTCCCAGGCAGGAGGAGGCCTTGGACTTCACACTTGCAGTCCAGGGCTGTCTCCAAGAAGCACTGGCGAGTCAAGGACGGGCCTCCCAGCGCCTGGCTGGAGGGGATGTGGAACTATCACCTGGATCAGGGAGGTGGAGGAGGCCCCTGAGAGTCTCCCAGGGAGGTGGGGCTCAGGAAAGGTCCGAGACAGGCGCCCAGCTGAGTTTGGATCTTCTCATGTCACAGTGAGATCAACCAGCCCCTTGAAGGCTACGGTAGGCCTGAGTCCCCAAAGTATGCCCCAAGTGTCTGAGCAAGAACAGAGCTAGACCTGACAGGATTCTGCGTCTCACTTAGGAGCCAACATACTTCCTGTAGACCCACGGGCTAAGAATGGTTTTCATGCTTCCAAGAGTTTTTTGTTTCATTTTGCTTTTTTTTTTTTTTTTTAAATGCCTGTGACAGATAGCATCTGTGGTCTGTAAAACCTGAACTACTTTGTGGCCATTTGCAGCGTGGGCTGACTTCTGATCAAACTCAGCTCTGCATTTTTCCCAAGTAAAGCAGGCCCAGAGAGGGCAAGCGGATTCCCTCAGGTCACACAGCACAGTGGTGGCAGAGCTAAGAGCCTAGTCTCAGGGTTCTTCTCTAGTGATTTCTCCTGCTTCCTGTAGCCTCACAGGCGCCTCCAAATACTGGCCATCTGTTCCTCTGGGCACCACCCAGGTGCCTATCTCCCGCCCCAGGCTGGGCCCCACCCTGCTCTCTCTGTTTGGAAGGCTGTCAGCACACGCACGGCTAGAACCCCTTCCCTTCAGGTGTACCAGGCCTTGGTGGAAATTGGGTTCTCCCCTCCCTTTTACAGCTCGAGCCTGAGACCCAGTGAGGGGCAGAGGCTTGGCCGGGCCTCAGAGCAGTCCGTGGTGGGACCAGCCCAGAAGATGGTTTTTGCATTCATGTCAGATCTGGGGTTATGGCTGCCCTCAAGCCTTGACCCCACGGTGTCCCGTGAGGGGAAAGGGAGGAAGTTTCCCGAAAGGCTGTTCTGACCTGAAGCATGGTCATGGCCTGGCATGCCCAAAGAGGAGGCCAGGGGAGCTGGTCCCGACCCTCTCTCTGGCATCCAAGGGTCTCCATGCACTCTGAGACCTCCGTTGCCCTCATCTTTAATGGAAGGAGTTTGAACCAGAGTCTTTTCTTTTCTTTTTTTTTTTTTGGGGGGGGGGGAGCATCACTGCTCTCCGGTGGTGGGAGTAGGAGGCCCAACCCCACTGCTGGAATTGAACCTCCGTCCCAGTGGGCCGCAGTCCCGCGCACAACCACTACGTCACCGGGGCTCAGCCCGAACCAGAGTCTTTTCTAACACCCCTTTAGGCTCTGATGGGCTGAGCTAAGCCTAAGTGTCGCCAACAGGGCCCAGGCTTTTAAATTGCCAGGCTCAGGTGAGAGCCTATCCTTCTCATCTTAGTGACTTTGTGGCTTGTGGGCCGGTCACCCGAACCTTCCTGAGTTTCTGTTATGTTGCCTCCAGGACAGGGGACACTGAGCATTCCATGTGGGCATGGGCTCAGGAGATAATGATTTGAATGTGATTCTGGAAAAGGCTAGTGTGTCCTGAGCACCTACCGGATGCCGGGCCTCATGCTGCTGTTAGAGATACGCAGCCAAACAAAACTTTGCCACCCCGCATCCTCCCCCCACGAGATGCTCAGGGTGCGCTGCGGTGGCAGCTGGCACAGGTCAGTCCTTTTTAGATACGATAAGCAGCAGCACAGAGAGCAAGGTCCAGCGTGCAGTGCAGGCCCTCAGCTGTGTCCTCTCAGTCACGGCCCCCAGCAGCTCAGCCGGCGGATCCTTCCGGTCTCCGATGGAGGCTCTGGTCCCACAGCAAGGGAGGGGCCGGGCTGGGGCCCCAAACCCACGTCCTCGCTGCAGGACCTGGTCTCTTTCACCACCCCCCCCACCTCAGCTTGCCTTCTGCAATGCACCCCACAAGCAAATGCCTTTCGTTTGTCTCCCAGTCACATACAGTCAATTGGCTTCCTTCGGCCTCCGTCTCCTCATCTGCAAACAGGGGGAGCAGCGCGGCCTCTCTCGCGGCTGCTTACGTGTCTGGGGAGATCTCGGCTCAGAGAGCAGGCTGTTTCCTTGGCGGGTGTGTTTTGCAGAATTGCAGGATTTCCGTGGTGAAGGTCCCCAAGTCTCGCTCACGGGCAAAGAAGCGTGTCTCGTTCATGCATTTAAGGAACAGGACAGAATGACAGGCCACATTCCAGAGCAGAGACTCCCTGCCAGCGAGTCCAGGCTGACTCATTGTGCCCGATGGGACAGGGTAGAAGTGCCCCATGAGTTTCCAAGACCGTGACTGTTTACGGCCTTGAAAAGCTGCCTCATCTTTCCCCTAAGGATAGAGACCAGACATCCCGCTTTTGGCGGGAGAGTCCCAATTTTAAACAATTTTTCCTGCGTCCTGAGGTGTTTTTAAAAAGTCCCGAGCACCTACCGAATGCATGACAAGCTAGGGAACTGTGGGAGAACAGGAAGGGAATACGCCCCCTCTAAACCCCCACCCCCACCCCATCAATGGCGTCCCGCCTTACCAATGTTAAAATCTCATCACTTTTACCTAAGAAGCAACTGGTTGTTTTGAACTGCTGACCTTGAAGTTAGCAGCGGGGACTCTTTTCATGGGCAAGGGTTAGCGCAGTGAGCCCAGCCTGGGATTTTTGCGGGCCAGTCTTCTGTGTGTGCACTTTGCACTTGAACCTCTCAGTCAATCCCCCTCAAGGCAGCCAGAACCACCCTGCCCATCTTCAAGGTGCGCACAGAGGGTGCTCAGACGCAGCCCGTTGCCCGTGGTGACGATGAGTCAGAGATGGATTGGGCAGTCTGGCACTGCAGAGCAGCATTTTCACATCCACCCTGGGCTTGGGCTGAAGGAAGGACTCTCAGGGTGGGATTCTAAGCACCAGGATGTATTTGGGGGTGGGGGCGGTTTCCACCGCCCTGTTCCAGGCCACAGTATGGGGACTCACCTTGCTGCTCTGTGAGACTGGGCTGCGGTTCTGTCTGATCTGATCAGCCGGGGAGCTAAAGGTGGAAGGCGGGAGAAGGTAGGTAAGGGCAGACCCCACACACTTCCTCAAGTCCTTCTGGAACTCGGATTCTGCTCGCAGTCAGTGGGAAGCTAGGGCTTTTTTTTTTGTTTTTTTTCAAGTTAGAGCCTAGCTTAGAAGAGGCCAGAGTCGAAACAAGGTGACCAGTCCAGGTAAAGGGCTCCCGCGGTGAACCAGGTGAGCGAGGAAGACATTTGGGCACGATCGCTGCTGGAGGGGATATGGAGGAAACGGTGGAATGATGGATGCTCTGAGGTACCCGAGGGGATGGTCGTCTCAGGAACTGCGAGGGGGTGTCGCTGTAGGGCAGGCCATGGAGGAAAAGGGGCACCACTGTGCAGAGAGTGGGGCAGGCGGAGGCTGGCACAGCCACCCCGAGAGGGAGCTGGGCATCCGAGCCAAATGTGACCCTGGGCTGTTTGTCCGCAGTGCCGGCGATGACCCCACCCCCGATCCTGCAGTCCCCTCTGGTCCCCCTGGAAGCCACGGACAGCATGTTGGACCTGCCACACCCACTTCTGCAGCAGACCGAGGACCAGTTCCTGTCGCCCACGCTGGCGTGCAGCTCCCCGCTGATCAGCTTCTCCCCCTCCCTGGACCAGGAGGACTACCTGTGGGGGCTGGACGGTGGTGAGGGCATCAGTGACCTCTTTGACTCGTATGACCTTGGGGACCTGCTGATTAACTGAGTCACCCTGCCTGTCCCCAGCCTCCTGACGGACAGACTGACAGACCTTCTGCCCACACCGGGACCTTGGACACGAGGTGCTGCCCTGAGGGCATGCCCTCAGCAAGCTGCCTGCAGGGCTTTGAAGGAGACAAGGAGAGGAGTGTATCAGGGGCTGGGTCCTGTCTTTCCTGGTGGGATCTGCTCCCGGAGGCTCATTCCATCTTCTGACCTCGGACCTCTCACTGAAGGGCCATGGGTGAGGAGACCAGGGTCTGGGGCAGGCCCTGCCAGTTCCTTTTGAGGGGTCGTTAGGACCCTCCGTTGATTAAGAAGCACTTAATGCCTTTGTATTTATTTCAGGTTGCGCTCTCTTGTCTCCCCTGAGTTTTAGCAGGGAGATCGTTCTAGGTCTAGCAAGACTCCTCAGACAGGGCCAGCCCTGCCCATAGTCCAAGGACTGACAGTCCCCCACCCCCACCCCCCTGTTCCCAGTGCCCCAGGCCAGCTCCCAGCTTTCTCATCTGTAACAGGGGGGCTTGGTGTCTGAGGGACACCCCGAGTGTCCGGGTTCCAGTTGCACTTAAGGCCTTGAACTTCTCATAAGTGGTGGCCGCAGGCTGTGGACCTCCTGCTCTTTAGCCTGGGACCTCTGGCTGGGCCGCTCGCCTCGGAGTCTAGGTGACCCCTGCCCCAGGAGTGGTTCCCAGGAGCCAGCCAGGGAGGCGCAGGAGGAGCCGTGGACTGAGGGAGCAGCCAGATTGAGAGACCCTTTTCCACGGAATCCTTTACTTCCCCCTCCTCTCCCTGAGAGGGTGAAAAAGGGTTCTCTTGCGAGGTGGCCTTCTGGGCTCTCCAAGCAGCCCTGCCTCAGGCGCTCATGGAGGGGCAGAATCCAGGGGGCCGTGGGGGGCAGCTCTCCTCAGCTTTGGGGTCTGGGGGTCGGAGGCAGTGCCAGCAGGAGGAAGGGAGAGGCTGGGCCGAGGTGAGCTGGTGACAGGGACTCTGCCCCAAAGCATTCCATGTCTGGTCACGTCTGGTCTTGTCCCCACAGCCTTCCCCGGGGCGATTTTTTTCTTGCCATGTTTGTTGAAGGGGGTGATTTTGTACTGCCCGCCACCCACGTAGCTGTCACCCAGACCCCTTTGGTGGGTGACCAGGACCTGGTGGTGGCATGCTGCTGCCTCTGTTTCTGCCACAAGGGAGCCGAGGGCTGATGGAGGGGGGTCTGCCCTGCAGGCCAGGCCCGGCAGTTAAAGGGGAGGTGGGCTTCTCTCCCCCTCTGTGAGTGGTGGGCTTCATCTCATTCCTCAGAGGCCTCACTCACTCTATCCACACCTGGGCCAATCCGAGACCATGGCCAGGCCTTCTGTCGAGAGGGGGCCAGTAGTAGGGTCTGGAAAGTCCCTCGGGGAGCTAGGTCTCCTCCGGGCCCCAGGTTGGGAGCACTTTGTTAAGATGTTGTAGCATTAAGTTGGTTTAAAATGTGAACTTGGCCTCCTTCTTGGCCGCTCCAAAGCTGCCTGAGTACGGGAAGCGAGGGGGTCAGCGACTAGGGCCCCCGGCGCCTGGGGATAACCGTGCCTTCTGTCACTTGCTCCCCTTCCCGAGCTCCCCAAGTCCGCTCCCAGCCCAGGAGTGGCCAGCAAGTCGCAGACACTCCAGCCTTGACTTTGCATGCTTTAAAGAAGCCTCTCCGGTCTCCCCTCTATAAATGCTTACAGGGTGAGGGACGCCCCCCCCCAACACCTCACACCTGTCTCAGGGTGCGGGCAGGGTGCTCAGGATGGTGGACCTGAGGTCGCCGCCGGCAGCCATGGGGCCGGTGCCCCAAAGACAGAGATGTGTGACTCTTGCCTTGGGCTCTAGGGACCAAGGAGGAAAGGCCAGCAGGACCCAACAGGCAGAAGCCTCACGCTGAGGCTGACTCTGAATTAGAACTCCTTCCCCAAATGCCTGGCCTTGGGGCTGGCAGCCCCAGAGTCCACAGCTTATATCCTGAGCGGCTGTCCCGAGTCCAGCCCATGGGATCTTTTCTGCCCGACAAAGGGGCTGGACCCCCCCAGGCAAAGCCTCGGGCTGGGCGGGAGAAACCATCGCGTGCCTCCTCCTTGCCCGTGACACTTGAAACCCCCCCTTCCCCAGAGTGCTTTAAGAAAGCCATCTTGTGCAGTATTTCCTTCAGGGCCAGGTAAGCTTTAAAACTAGGACTGAAGAAAAGCCTGTTTGTTCCCAAGGTGCCTGATTGTAAGGCCTGGGTCCCCGGGTACACCCGAGACTTGGAGCTCCAGGGAGGCCGGCAGCATGCAGTTTCCTAGTCCAGTGGGAACTTTAAAGACGTTTCTTGCCCACGGGGCCGTGTGCTCCAACCCTTTGCCTCTAGCTACGCTGGGATGATGGGCTGGAGCTCTGTCCCTGCTCCCGAGGGTGCAGCTGTCCGGGAGTGCGGCTGCAGGGAGAGGAGAGAGCTCCTGAAACCAATATCCGGGTGTTTCATCTTCACCCCCCCCCTACCCCCACCAGTGTTTTCAGTGTTCTCCATCTCGAGTTCTGCGAAGCCGGTAGTGGTTAGTGAGAGTTTGGGTTTTCCTAGCGTCTGAATGTTGCGTGGCTTAGCGCTTTTGAAGTGAACACCCTTTGGGAGTGTTGGAGAGTAACTCCCCGGTCCTTGTCATTCTGCCCGGAGGCCCCTACCTCATCCCAGAACCCTGTTCTCTCACGAGGGTCCTCTTCTCTGGTGGCCACCAGCCTGTTGGCCCCTGCGTGAGACGAAGCTTCAAGCACAGAGGACAGCATACTCGGGTGGGCAAGTGGGGCCTCAGGGGACGGGTCCCTGTGCCGGGACTCCGAACCGGCTGGTGCCCTCCGCTCTGGCTTCACCCTGGGTCCTGTCGTCAGGGGCACCCAGGGAGCCTCCTTGGGTTTTAACGACCGGGCATTAAATGACAACTCTGGGAACTGTGTCTTTGTTGTGCTCTCTGAACCTGTCACCAACTGTGGGTCTGCTTCCCCCCAAGAGCCTCCCTGCCCGACCCCGACTCAGCCCCCTGCTTCCATTCTCCCCAATCCCGATGTTGAAAAGTTCGTGCTCTCACGTGTGAACACCTCCTTGGTGAGTGAGTCTGGGTAGACTGGAGACATGTCTCTGGATAAGAAAGAGCTCTCTCTCTCCACAAGAGCAGTTGAATATTGAGAAAACAGCCCAGTCCGCATCAAGTCCATAAGCTTGGTTTTAGCCTGTATGCCCGATACTAGTCTATAAATTCCTCTTCAGACTCATGCAACACAGGCAATGATGCCAAATGCAGGATGATCACCGGCCAGTGGGTGGGAAGTCTTGTGGATCCAATGGCAGTGTGAGCATCTCGGCGTTGTCAGGGGTCTCCACGTGGTTCCCTCAGCTCTGAGGCTCTGTCCGTCATCAGCCTGTCTCCGCATTCTTGTCAACAAGAATGTCTCTCTAGTGAGCGTGTGTCCCACCTCCAACAAGCTATGTAGCAACTTAGAGCCTCTAAATGAGGTCATCAAGCTGTGACCTGACTGCCAGACCAACTCCACCCCTTCACTCGTACGTCTCAAATTGACAACAGATGATGTAACTACCGCACTTTGCCTCCTTCGCCTCCCACCTGGGCGAGATGGCAATGGTGGCCAAGCCAGCCCCAACACTACCAGACGGAAGGCCTGCCCTGTGCCAGCCTTACCAGGCTCAGTTGTGGATTGATCGGGCTGCTGTGATGCAGAATTTACCAGAGTCCAGATTTGTCCTACAAGTTCATCTCAGTGCGGACGCTCTGCTGCACTTGTGCTGCGTCCCAGCCTGCACTGGCCGTGCTAACTGCACATCGGCTGGGGTTCAAACTCAGGCGTGTATACACATACACACACATGGCCGCCCCAAGAATTCCGCACACTGCCTGCAAGCTGGTTGCGTTGGCCCCTGCCCATTCTCCTTGTGATGGGCTCTTTACCCCACCCTGTATGGAAATAGTTTTCAGTGCCCTCTCCCGACCGATGGGTCAGCGTCACTTGGGAACTTCTCAGAAATGCAGATTCTCAGGCCAGCCTGCCACCTGCTGAACCAAACACCTGGAGCTAGGCCTGAGGAAGCTGCTTAACAAGCCTTCCAGGGGGCTCAGATGAGGCTGAGATTGTACCAGCCCCACTCCCCGATCTCAAGAGCTCAACGAGGGGGGGTTTCACGACCGCGCTTAATGCCCCCCTGTGAGTCCCCTCTGGCTTCTGGACAAAGGGCTAAGCCCTGTGTTGTCCTAACAGGCCATCCACGCGCTGGCTTCCCTGTCTCTGCTGCTCACCCACTCTCCGGTCGCCACAGCAGACTTTGCTCCCTCTGGGCCTTGGCACGTACTGTTCCCCCTCCGATGGCCTGCCTTCTGTGTCAGAGGAGCAGGCTCTTCCCTGTTCTTCGGCATCCAGTTCTAGGGCCTTCTGTAGCTCTCTCCCTGACCCACTTACATGGGACCGTCAGTTCCCAACCGCTGGCTCTTGCGTGGATCCCAGCCCCCGGTGTGCCTGTGGGACAGGAGTCTCCTGCTCCCTGCGGGTCCTGAGGAGGTCACGGTCTGTGGGAGCAGACTGCCCCCTTTCTCCTGAGCAGGGGACTGGCGGGTTCCAACAGCTGGCATTTGGGTTTGCTGCCCAGTGCTTAATGGATGACACCACCAGGGACTCTACTTTGTACAGAGGCATGGGCTGTTTGGGGGCTACCAGACTGGCACAGTTCACCACTATGAATACGACCCAATCCTGCAAGGACGGACACAGAAGGTAGCATCACAGCTGGCGTGGCAGTTACAGAAACACCTTCGAGGTCTGGGTGGGGTCACCAAGGTGTCCTGGAGGGGGCGATGCCCAAATTATCTTTCAAAGGGTAAACCAGAAAGGGCTGGAGTTAGGGCATATGGTTGGGGGTGGGAGTAAGGTTTTGTTTGGTGGCACGGGGAGACTGTCCAGACTGAGAAATCAGCACCTCCTGTGTTTCAACGGACAAGATGGGCATGAGGGAAGACTGCCCCTCCCTCGGAGCCTGGGTGGCACAGTGGTCACTCCTCGGCCTGCTAGCCACAAGATCAGCAGTTCAAAGCCACCAGCTGCTGCATGGGAGGATGAGCTTCCTACTCACCTTAAGAGTCACTGCCTCAGACACCCACAGGGCAATTCAGCTCTGCTTTATAGGATGGACTCAACAGAGAAGTTTGGTTTGGGGGCAGGGAGGTGGGGAAGAGGGCCCCCTTCTTTGGAGGAGGGACACTGACCGGGCTAAAAACCCAAAGGACAAGGGCTGAACCCACGTGGCGTAATGGTTGTGCGTGGGACTGCGGCCCACTGGGATGGAGGTTCAATTCCAACAGTGGCTCCACAGGAGCAAAGGCTGGGGCCTCCTCCTCCCATTATCAGAGGGTGGTGATGCCTAAAAAAAAAACAAAGGACAATCTGGGAATTTCTGACCCAGACAGCCCACCCAGCTTGACCTGGACCACAGGTGGCTGGGCCTGTGGGGTTGGGTGAGCCCAGAGGTTCCGCACTTGGCACCAGGAAGCCAGTTCCCAGGGGAGGCATGAAGATGGTCTATTCCAGGTAAGCAAAAGAAGGCTGGAGGGGTGGGCATGTGCACAGGCAAGCGGGGCAGCCATTTATTAAGCCTTTATCTGTGTCTGGGACCAGTGGTATGCTGGGCCCTTTAGACATCATCTCAATACTACACTTCAAAAAGCAAGACAAGATTTTATTTTGAATTAAATGAAGTTTTGCAGAGGAGATGACCAGTGTTGCATTCAACACTTCCTGCACACTGGTTTCAACCTGTCCACTAATTCTCTCGGCGTGGCATCACCTACCCACTTCCTCCTGGTCTTTCCTGTTCCCATGCTTCCTTCTTTCCTAACCTGAACCTTGTCCTAGGGGATACACTGTCCCTTTGACCTTGGGTATTTCAAAGCAGAGGATTCATTGAGTCTTAGGCCTGAAAGGTGCCCTAGGGCCATAGTCTCAAGGGTCCCAACGTCTCTACTTGACCAATGAACTTGGTCTGTTAGGATGTTGAGTTCCGCTCCTCATTTTCTCCCACTCTATCCGGGACCTTCTAATAGGAAACCTTTTGAGAGGTGGCCAGGCACACTCTAGTTCTTCTATGTCTGTGTCGTGGAGGCTGATCTTTGTGTGTCCCTCAGTCCCTTGGGCTACATGTTTCCCTAAGTCAGTTTTCCTCATTCTTCCCCGTAACACGGAAGGACCCGCAGTTACATGTTAGATAGTTCTTCAGGAGCATTTTAGACCCCAGTCCCCGCTCCCCAAATAGAATGTTGAGCAGTGGTTCTCAACCCTCCTCATGCCGTGACCCTTTCATTCAGACAGCTCCTCCTGTGGTGGTGACCCCAACCATAACATTATTTTCATTGCTACTTCATCACTGTCATTTTGCTACTGTGATGAATCGGGCAACCCCTGTGAAAGGGTCGTTCGACCCCCAAAAGGGTTGCGACCCACTGGTTGAGAACTACTAGTGTAGACTATCGTGAGCTGCGTGATGTCAGTTGACTGCGCTGTCCCCCAAGACCGTGGTCTTGAACCCCACAGCCCAGTGGCACATTCTCTTGAGGGTTGATTTACATCTCAGAACTGCTCTCTGCCAGTCTCTACCACGTTCACGGATCTACTGCACACCTACACAAAGCCCAGCTTCTTTGAGAAACATGGGGCAGTTCCTCAGAAGGAGACTCGGCTGCCCCATTCCCAGGTGCTCCCCGAGAGAAACGCACACAGGGTCATCCGTCCCAGGACTTGGTCTCAATGCTCGCATCAGCATCGCTCATTCTGGGGCTCTGGGGATGCCACAGTGCACAACACGTGCCCCTGCCCTCAAAAGGAAGTACCATGTTCCCTCGAAAAGAAGACACTGCCTTCTATTTATTTTTCCTCAAGAAGACACACTAGGGCTTATTTCCAGGGGCTGTCTTATTTTTATTAAGTATGGTATGACAATCTGCATTTATTCAAATATAGTTTACATTAAAGTGACCAGATTTTAAGCGGGGTGCTATTGACCTGGGGTGGGGGTGGGGAGGATTCTTAATTAAAAATTTGGTCTATATGGAGCCACAAAAATTTTCATAAAACCCCAAAATAGTATTGTAATATATTTTAATTTTAAAACACCGCGGGACATTGTTAAATTGTTAAAAAAGCAGGACATCTGGTCACCTTAAGTTGTCGTCATCCTCTGGAACATGGACCCACATGCTGAGTGAAATGACAGCCCCGTTGGATTTCTCCCCACCCCCCCCCAGGACACACAGCAGTTGCAGCAGAGCGTCCTGCTCCCCCCTTCACTCTCTCTGTCTCCTGCTGGGCTGGCAGTGCGCACAACACGAAGGGACCTGACAGGGGAGCCCATGGTATCTTATTTTATGGGGTACGGCTTCCATTGTGCAAATGCTTAGAAATTCTGCTAGGCTTATTTTATGGACACATCTTATTTTCGGGGAAACATGGCATCTGTCGATTACCCTTTGCTGGGGAAGGGTGGCTCAGTGGTAGGATTCTTGCCTTCCATGCAGGAGATTACCCTTCAGTAACAGGAAAAATCCATGCGGCCATCTCCCCAGACACAGGATAGACATTTGAAAAATTCCACACTCGTCCGTGAATTGTAAAACTCAGACAGCTAATTCAGCATGGATAGGGGCCTGCTACCGTGGCATCACAGTGACTGGTGAAGCTTCAGGAAGAAGGTGCGGGCACCCCCCATGGCTGCTACCGATCAACGCCTCTGGACACGGCAATAAAGCGAGGGGGAGGGAGGGAGCCCAGCTCTGTCTGCCCCCAATCTACGGTCTTACCCACTCTCCTCTCCTGAACAAGGGTCATTTGTTTATCAATATTTGATTAAACATCCACCCTGTACCAGGGTGGGGTCGCAACCGCTGCTCCTTCCTTGTCAAGACTGTTCACCAGGGAGAATACTCAGCTTTCTCTTTCTGTGACGGACAACAAGGCCTAGCAATTGTGTGCTGGGGGCGGAGGTGGGGGGGGGCGGTGTCGGCGCAGCATCCTGGGGGTTTCTGAAGCTCTGGGTTCCAGAAGGAAGACCAGCATTCATGGGCCTCTAAAGAAGGGTTTCTCATAGAGTTCCAAAGTGGGGCAATACTATTTGGTTATGTATATGCAGAGAATGTTGGACTGCTGATCTCGAGGTCAATGGTTCAAACCCATCAGCCACTCTGAGGGAGAAAGATGAGGCTCCCTGCCCCATAGAGATTTACAGCCTCAGAGCCCCATAGAGATAAGCTCATGAGGAATGAGATTGGACTCTGTGGGTGGTGGCGGTGGGATATTCAAAGATGTCGTTTACCTTTGGACCCTTCCATTAATCCTGGGAGGCAGGTGGGGTCCTACAACTGCAGCCTAAAAGGTTACATGACTTCCTTATAGATGGATTTTTTTTTTTTTTTTGGCATCACGGCTCTCCGGTGGTGGGAGTAGGAGGCCCAGCCCCACTGCTGGAATTGAACCTCCGTCCCAGTGGGCCGCAGTCCCGCGCACAACCACGACGCCACCGGGGCTGAGCCCCCTTATAGATGGATTAAAATCACTGCAGGAACCTTTCCTCGGTCATTTACAAACATTTTCTGAGGATGGACGTGCTGTGCCTTCTAGGTGCTGTGGACACCAGGGTCCCTGCCTTTATGGAGTTTGCATACTTGGGGTTTTTTTTGTGTTGTTTTTGTTGGTTGGTTTTAAATAATTTTATTGGAGGCTCTTAGAGTTCTTCTCATAGAGTTCCAAAGTGGGACAATGCTATTCGGTTATGTATTTGCAGAGAAGGTTGGACTGCCCTTATCACAACCCATCTATCCATCCATTGTGTCAAGCACATTTGCCCATATGCTGTCATCATCATTTTCAAAATATTTTCTTTCTACTTGAGCCCTTGAATTCAGCTCTTCATTTTTCCCCTCCCCCACTCACCCTCCCTCATCAACCCTTGATAATTTACAAATTTTTTTCATGTATTACATTGACAGTTGTTTTCCTTCCACCTTCTTTTCCATTGTCTAGCCCCTTAGAAAGGGGTACTATGTGGATCATTGTGGTTGGTTTATCCAACCTTTATCCCCCCACCTTTCTCTTCGCCTCCAGGTATCACTACTCTCAATATCGGTCCTGAGGAGTTGATCTGTCCTGGATTCCCTTTGATGCAAACTCTTGTCTGTACCTGTGTACATGTTCTAGTATAACCACATCTGTAAGGTAGAATTGGAGTCATGATAGTGGAGGGGGAGGGGTGGGGGGAAGCATTAAAGAACTAAAGGAACGTTGCTTTCTTTTTCTCATTGCTACACTGCATCCCGACTGGCTAGTCTCTCCTTGTGACCCTTCTGGAAGGGGATGTCCAATTGTCTACAGATGGACTCTGGGTCTCATTTGCGCTGATAAGATTTTTTGTTTAGGGCTTTTGCTGACCGATACCTGATGCTATCGACACCCCATGATCACATAGGCTGGAGTGCTTCTTCCATGTGGACTTTGTTGCTTCTCAGCTAGATGGCTGCTTATTTTAACTTCAAATAAGAACCCCGGTGCTGTATCTCTTAATAGCTGGCCACCATCAGCTTTCTTCACCACATTTGCTTATGTACCCATTTTGTCTTCAGCGATCCTGCTGGGAAGGTGAGCATCACAGAAAGCCAGGTTATTAGAACAAAGTGTTCTTGCGTTGAAGGAGGGCTTGGGTAGAGGCCCAGTGACTGTCTGCTACCTTAATATTAAACCTATAAATATAGGTACTTATAGCTGTTTCCCTATCATTATATATAAGTATAGTCACATATGTTCTTGCCTGTACTTCGACCTCTAGAAATGCCCTTTGCCTCCTAGTTCTTTCCCCTACTTCCTTTTGCTCTCCTGAGAATGTAATTTTTTGTGGGAGTAGAAAGCTCCATCTTTCTCCTGAGGTGTGCTTGCTGGTTTTGACCTAGCTAAGCTCCATCTTTCTCCTGAGGTGTGCTTGCTGGTTTTGACCTAGCTGAGCTTGTGGATGGACCCCAGTGCATAACCACTGAACCACCCGGGCTCCTGCAAGTCCTTTCTACATGACATAAAAAGCTGCCCTGGGAGTGCTGACAGCCCGGTGGGTTTTGATCGCCGTTCACTCACCCACCCACCCATTCATCTATTCCTTCCACAAACATCTATTCCTTCTTTTGTTTTTTAAGAAAAACACAGTGGGGGGGGGGGACAGGGGGTGTTGCTATTCATCCCCTTTTCACAAATGAGGAAACATAATGAGAGGGTGGGTAATGTGTCTAAGGCCACATGGGAATAGAACTCAGGCTGTGGGTCTCCAGGAAGCCCCTGCTCTTAACCTCTGGGTAGATTATATGTAAATATCTATCTAATGAAGTTAAAAAAAAGCTACAATTTTTTTTAAAAAGGGCTCCAATGGACTTGGGGTTTGAACTCAATGGGGTTGAGACTCTTTTTTTAATCTTTTTTTTTTTTTAGGCATCACTGCCCTGTGGTGGTGGGAGTAGGAGGCCCAGCCTTTGCCCCTGTGAGCTGGAATTGAACCTCCATCCCAGTGGGCCGCAGTCCCGCGCACAACCACTACGCCAGCGGGGCTCAGCCGGGGTTTAGACCTGTAGGAGGCATTTGCTAAAGAAAAGGAGAGAGGGCACAAGTACAAGGAGCCACTTGGGGAAAGGCTGGTGGACCGTCAGGTGCAGGGGGCAAGCAACACAATGCTCGTGGACCTGAGGCCGGCGCGTCGTGGGTCCTGGATAGGCCGGGGCAGCTGCTCCCGTGCTCTCCGAGACTGTGGCTCGCCCTCCAGCATAGAACACACCATCTTCCTCCCACAGAGCAGGGGGTCGTTTTGAACGGCTCCCCTTGTGCTTAGCAGCCCAATGATTCCCAATGAGGAACCGCTGCCCTACCAGGGCTGAGAGCAGACGGACCTGGTAAAGGCAGACTCTGGTTCCCAGGCTCACGCCAGACCTCGAGAGGCCACAACTAGGGGGACGACCCATCTGTGTGCTCACCAGGGGCTGGGCTGACCAGTGGAGGCGGCACAGCTCTCCCGGCAGGTGTGGTGCCTCTTGAGGGATCATGGATGCCGTAATAGACACCTCTGGAAAAGGCCTCCTTCCAGCTAGGTTTGGCTTCCCAGCAGGGAACCACTGCCCTCCGGTGGTCACTCGGCCAAATGCAGGCATTGGGGACAAGCGCCTCTTGATCCACATCTCATTAGACATGAGACTTGATCTCATTGAATCGTCTCAAAACCTCTGTGGGAGAGGTCGTGCTACCCCCACGGAGACTGTGGAGGCTCCGCCCCTGATATCACACGGCAAGTCGTGAGCAAGCGGGGCCTAGGGAAGACCCCTGAGCCCCCAGGCCCCCCTCACCATAGGCCCAGCCCTGGTGATGGAAGGAGACTGCAGACAGGAGCTAAATCCCCGGGGCTGGACTTTCCCACCTGTGCCCTAGCCTCTGGCGGGCCGGAGAGCGCTGCCGTCTGCCTGTGGAAGTGAGGGGGTGCTGGGTGCTGGGGCGACAAATCCCAGCCTCCTGTCCATGGAGAGGTCGCAGATTTAAGTTGTGACAAGACATTTGGCCCTGGAGCATTGGCCTGACCGAGGAGAAGCGTGGTCCTTTGGTGTTCCCTGTCCTCAGTGGGGCCTGCAGGCGGTGCCCCAGCCACAGGGAGCCCTGTTCCTCAGGGAAAGAGGCCTCAAGGTGGGCCAGCCACTGCCAGCCCCACCAGCAACAGTCTCAAGCCCCATGCCACATGTGCGTCCAACATGTCTCGGCTGACACACATCTCCAGTGGCCCAAGCCTTCTGCAGCCCTGGCGGGCAGCACCAGACAGGTTCTGTGGGAAGTGCCGGGGACGTGTGGGGATGAGGTGAGTGGCCACGAGCTTGCAGCAAAGTTGGCCTGCGGCCCGTGGTGACAATAGGCACGCATGATGCTTGTTCCGTCTGGTCAGAGAGACATGGACGCTACCCACTGCTGTGGAATCGGGTCTCTGCCTGCGGCTCTTAAAGACCGGAATAGAGCTATCCCGCGGCATCCCCAGGCTGTGACTCTCCCCGCCATGCTCTGGTGCATCTCTCTCCCATGGAGCAGCTGGCCCTCTGGTTCACAGCAGAGCGCTGTAACCGCTGAGCGACCAGGACACCAGTGGGCAGACCCCGTTGTGCAGGGGACCAACATGCCTTTGACCCAGACACACTCAGTTTGTCCACTGTAGTCCTCAGCTTACTGACGTTTTTCATCCACATTCATAGTTTTTCTTGAAACCAATTCCTGGTTTTTCCATTGGACATCTACTAGGCAGGCGGAAACACAGGGAGAGGGAAATTAAAGAGGTACAATGCGATGCTGCTTATGTATCCCTTCCATCGTGTGGGCCTGTTAACCCTGACATCGATCCACGGGAGGCGGGGGGGGGGGGACCTTTTGCAGACGCAGAAGTAGCTGCAAGAGGGCAGCATGCATGGGAAGTCATGAAGCAAGAGGCAGAGCTGAGGTTTGAACTCGGGTCTAACCCCGATGCTAATCAAGCTGCCACTTCTGGTCCCTGATCTTCAAAGTGTGGCCTCAGGGTCAGTGGTGTGTCGTGGTAGGACCACCTGAGTGCTTATTTGCTCTTGTCTCAGAGTGACCTGCGTACACCAGAAGGAAACACTGCCCGCTCCTGTGGCCTGCTCTCATGGTTCTTACGTCCCCACCGATTATCCCAGCCACTGTGTCCACCCAGCTCATCAAGGGTCTGCCCTTTCCAGTTCAAAGCCACCCGTCCCGGCTGAGCCCCCGTGGCATAGTGGTTGAGTGCGGGACTGCGGCCCACTGGCTTGGTGGTTCAAATCCAGCAGCAGCAAGGCTGGGTAGCTCCCACGACCACCAGAGGGCAGTGATGCCCCCCTCCAAAAACAAACAAACAAACAAAACAAAACAAAGCCAAAGGAAAAAGATGAGACTTTCTAGTCCTGTAATGAGCTGCAGGTTCAGACACCCTCAGGGACAGTCCTGCCCTGTCCCACCCGGTCGCCATGAGTCAGAGTCCACTCCATACCAGTGAGTATGCATAGTTGTTAGACACGCAAATTATAGGCTACACTCAGAGTTATTAAAATCAAAATCCTGGGGTTTGGACTAGCAGTCTTTGGTCTCCCTCCCTTCTTCTCCCTAAGGTTGTGTGTGTGTGTGTGTGTGAAAATACACACAACAGAACACCCACCATTTCAACCATGTCTACAAGTACAATTCAGCAACATTGGTTACATTCTTCAAGTTGTACCACCTTCTCGGCAATTTATTCCAAGCTGGTTTGCCTTCATTGGCACACATCGCCAGTCCCCAAGCTTCTAGCCTTTCAAGTCACCCATGTCAAGTTGATCACATATAGGCAACTCTTTTTTGGGGAGGAAGGGGGTGGGGCATCACTGCCCTCTGGTGGGAGTAGGAGGCCCAGCCTTGCTCCTGGAGAGCTGCTGCTGGATTTGAATCGCCAAGTCAGTGGGCCGAAGTTCTGCACACAACCACTACGCCCCCGGGGCTCAGTCCATGTATAGGCAACTCTTGAAAAGAGTAAAGTTGATACTGCAACTGCATGGGTTTCAACCGCACAGTTCCACTTATATACCATTCCCTCCCCCCAAAAAAATGTTCTAGAAAAATTTTTGAGATCTGTGTCAATTGTCACCAACATGCAGACAGACCCTCTATGCCATAAATGCATAATACATGTGGCTACGTATCTCTTTCATGACCTAATCACTACCATCAAGTCAATGCTGACTCCGAGACCCTGAAGGATGGAGTAAGACTCCCAGGGGTGGAGGTGGGGGGTTCTGAGACGGTCAATCTTCCTGGGAGCAGAGCGCTTCCTCTTCCTCCCCAGGAGCTTCGCTCTGCTGACCTTGAGGTAACCAGCAAGGGTTCCTTTCATCGTTTACTATCGTACGATACGCACAAATCAAGGATAAAACGCTAGGATTGGTCAAAGCCTGAAAAACCCACAAAGGCAGACCAGCCCTATTTAGCAGCATGGGCACTGAAGAGAAATCTACACAAAGAGAAAAACGCAGCATGAAATCATAACTGCCTAAAATTAACTAGCACATACGGCACAGCTGTGACCACTTCTTAGCCACTTCCTGTGGCTCGGACAGTGAGCTCAGGTGTCTCCTATTGGCGTCCATCACCCTGTGGCGCTCATCACCTCCACATGGGCCACCTGTCTCTCCAGCGGATTGCGACCCGAGGGAAAGGCTATCTCTTGTCGTTTTCGTTGCATCTAGTCTAAGACCGTAAGCCTTGAATAAGACCGTGGAACCTTTACAAAGGGCCATTCGTGCTGCTGGGCGTGTTCCCAAGAAGCAGAGCACAAGTCCTGACATCACAAGGGAAAGTTAGTTTGCTGGAGGGGTCCCCTAGGTTGAGGTCTGCAGCTGCACGTGCTCACCATTTCAAAATCCAGGCATGCTAATAAATAAATAAATAAGTAGAGCAAAGCTGTAGCTATGCCAGCAGGTGCCAAAGCTCACCCCTTCTGCAAAGTGCCTTAGAATCGCATCTTGGAATGCAGATTTTATGGGGGTGCAGCATAATCTATGTAACATACAAGAATTAAAGTGACCAGATTTTAAGCAGGACACCATTGACGGTGGGGGAGGAGGAGAGAGGGAGTTCTTGATTAAAAATTTGGTCTATATTAAAGTGATCAGACGTCCCACTTTTTTAACAATTTAACAATGTCCTGTGGCATTTTAAAATTAAAATAAACATTGTACAGTACTATTCTTGCATCTTATGAAAATTTTTGTTGCTCCATATAGACCAAATTTTAATCAAGAACCCCCACCCTCCACCCCCCGGACAATGGTGTCCCCCTTAAAATCTGGTCACTTTAGTCTATATGGAGCAACAAAATGTTCATAGAACACAAAAATAGTATTGTCATATACTTATTTAATTTTAAAACGCCGCGGGACGCGGGACAAATTGTTAAAAAGCTGGACGTCTGGTCACCGTATACGAGATATGTGCTCATCAGTGGTGCGTGTCAAAGGTAAGCCTCCGGTCAACAGTCAGCTGTTAGCAGTTAGGTTCTGGAGAGTTCAAAGTGACATTCTGATTTTCGAGGCAGAGGCCTGAACTCTCTCTCCTAAAGCCCTCGGGGTGGAGGGGATGAGACAAAGGTGGACGGAAGGCTGAGAGAAGGAGCTGTAGGTCAAGAGCAGTTTTCTGAGGCAAGGAGAAGGCCCTTAGCTCCCCAGGCACACCCCACATTTGCCTGGTTTCCTCCTCTCCCCAGGGGTGTCGGTCACCATCCCCTGAGTGCGCACCGTGTGGGGTCCTTTACAGATACGCTTTCCTCTCAGCCTTACAGGGAGCCGGGGAGATGGGTGTGACCCCCAGTGTAGCTATGGGGGACCTGAGGCCTGCCCCCGTTCACCCGGAGCTCAGTTAAAGCTTGTCTTTATTACGCTCAAGCACAGACTTGAGTCCCCCTCGTGACAGCCTCCGGGGAAGGTTGAGAATCGGGACCCTGGCACCCTCCCGAAGACAAACTGGGGCTTCTCTAGCAGGTCTGTTGACATGGAAACCGGTTGCTATGAAGCCACTCCAACTCATGGCAATGTCGTGGGCCCGGGAGGAGCACGGGGCTCCTTGAGGTGTCCAGTGGCTGCTTTTTCAGACAGCTCCTTCCTTCCAACGTGCCTCTGTGCAGATTGTCCAGCTAGCGATGAGCCCACTGACCTGTTGCAGTCCCCAAGGATGCCCTGTTAGATCCAAGCCAGTTGCTCTGGAGCACACTGGACTCGTGGCAACTCCCTGTGGGACAGGTAGGCAGGAGACCCGTGTCCCACGCTGGCCTGGGGAAAGAGAAGCCAAGACCTAGGACGGCGAGACTGCAGACATCTCCTGGCTCCATCACCCGCTTACTGATGACAAGTTTTCCCTTCTTCCTCAGTTTCCTAGGGGCCGTAATCACAGTCCCTACCTCTGGGAGGATTCTGAGTTATTGTACTTACTGGGCTCAGATGAGCACCCTCCGTGAAGCCACACCCAGGCACAGCCGTCCAGTGGAACCCGCCCACGCTGGCGCTGGAGGACCAAGCAGAGTTGCTCTGGGGGGTATCCAAGTCGCTACATGGTCCTGAGAGCAGAGAGCCTCATCTTTTTCCTACAGGATGGCCGGGTGGATTCGAATTCCTGAGTTGGCAGTTAGCAACCCAGTGCTTGCCTCCCTTTCCCTCCAGGGCTCCTTATGCAAAGTAAGCCTTTGAGGCGCGCTCTTTGCATGATGATTCCGTGTCCTGGGAAACCCACCTCACCCGTTTTTCTCAGGAATGATGGTGGTGGTCTGCTTGTGGATGGGCTCATCTGCACAGCCTTCTAATGTGGCCATTGGGTTAGGGGGCGGAGGGTGTTACAGGAGGGAGTGTTCACTACCTGGGCTTTTCAAACCTGTATGGAGCGGTGGCTCTATGATGACAACTAAGAATCTGTTTTTATTTGAAAATGTACCCAATTTCCCCAGGTGCATAGGGCTAGGGACCCCTGATCTTCTCCAATTATTATACTCTGTGATAAGGGTAGACGCCACAGCTTACAGAAAGCACAGTCCCCCTTGTGGGCATCCAGAGCTACTGCAACGAGCCTTCCAATTGTGTAGGCTCAGTGCTGCCGAACTGAAGGGTCCATGACCCAAATCCACGGCCGATGAGTCCCCTCCAACTCAGGACAGCCTACAGAACTGCCCCTGTGCGTTCCCCAGACTCAATCTTCACAAGAGGGGGAAGCATCATTTTTCTCTGTCAGAGCACCTGGTGGTTTCGAACTGCTGGCCTTGAGGTTAGCAACCCAACAAATAGCCACTATACCACCAGGGCCCCCGAAGATGGGCCATGGCATAGACTACAATTCACCCACCTGGAGCCCTGGGACAGCCTGCTCCAGATGGGCCATCCGACCCTCTCTCAGTCTGAGATTCATCCCACCGGGGACTTGAGTTGAAGATATGTAAACCAGAGTGTGGGCCTCTCTAGAGACTCGCTGCCTTGCAGGCCCTTTCAGGAGCCTTGTTGGTGCCGTGTCTGAAGCACCCGAGTCCTCACTGAAAGGTAAGCAGTTTGCACCCATCAGCCACTTCACAGGAGAAAGATGTGGGAGTCGGCTTCAGTGCAGATTTATAGCCTTGGGGTATAAATCGGGGTCTATGAGTCAGAATTAACCAGACACCCGTGGGTTTGGTAGGTCGGAATGGGTGCTTTGGGTAAAAAAATGACATCTTCCACTACTTGAGGCCACGGGATCAGGAAGAAGTGTGGGGGGCGGGGTGTAGTAGAGGATGGGTGTGGGGAGTGACAAAGAAGTGAAGTGAAACATGATAGGGAAGTACAGGAGCCTGTGGAGGGGCCATCAAAACATCTCAGGGCATGAGGAAGGGCTTCCTGGGGGCAGTGACGTCTGACTTGAAGGATGACTCGGGATAGAGGCAGAGCAGCTGGCAGAGGAAAGCCAGGGGAAGGATTAACCTGTGCAATGCCAGGGAGGTGGCAACTTGAGGCCCGCAGGAACTGAGGCTCCATGGGAAGGGTCTTGGGACCACGGTGATCCGGCAAAGGAGTTTAACCCTGAAAGGCTGCAGGAGCCACTTTCAGCATCCATTTCCCCTGGTGACCCTCCTCTCCATTGCCCCCCTCTGGTCTCATGACATGAAGCATGAATCTCCTCTCTCCAGAGGCGAACCTCGGAGGAGCCTCCTTCCAGATCACAGTGCCATGGAAGAAGAGTGGACTTTGACATCAGACAAGCACATTGGTCATGTGACCATCAGGAAGATTAAACTAATAACATCTGCTTGACCCAACAAATACTGTTTGAACCAGATGGAAGAATCCTAAATAACAGTAGTGTCGACTTACTAACTGTTTGCATCTATCACCTCATTGGATCATTAATTTATCCTCTGGGGGAGATGCCATTAGTCCTCCTTTTTACATAAAAGGAAACGAGACCCATAAGGACTGTGCTACTTACCTCCCATAGGTGACAAAGCCAGAATTCAAACTTGGGCATTCAGCTGCCAGATCTGGAAGGATCATTGCCTTCACCTGGGATGGAGAAGACAGAAGAAGTGGAGACAATCGGAAGGAAAGCTGAGTTCAGCTTTGGGTAAGCGAAGCTCAGGATACTCTATTAGACTTCCAGGTAGAAGTGAGAATTGGGCAGTAGGACGTAGAAGTCTGGAGACTCAGGGAGAGGCTCTGGCTAGAGTTAGACATTTGGGAGGCAGTAGCATGTATCTAGATGATTAAAAAAAATTTTTTTGTATCTAGATGATTTTTAAAGTCACAAGATAGAATGAGATCAGCCAGGGAGTGAACCAGGAGAGAGGAGAGAAGAGGATCAAGGTCCAGAGTCCAAGTTAAGAAATCAGAAGAGGTCTGAGCCCCGGTGGCGTAGTGGTTGTGCGCGGGACTGCGGCCCACTGGGACAGAGGTTCAATTCCAGCAGTGGGGCTGGGCCTCCTACTCCCACCACCGGAGAGCAGTGATGCCCCCCCCAAAAAAAAAGAAAAGAAAAGAAATCAGAAGAGATGAAGCAGGGAACAGGTCTGAGGGGCTGGCCCCCATCCTACTTACATGGACAGGTACCCCTCCCCCCAGAAAAATTTACTTTAGAGGACAGCACTGAAGCTGGAGCTCAGGGAGAGGGACATGTCTGATCAGAGCACGTGGGAACAAATGAAGGGGGAGGAAGAGAGAGTGGAGCACCTCCTGACCCGCCAAGCCCTGAGGATGATAGCCCCTCAGAGACACTACATCCCTCACTGACTCATAGCCCTACAGGGGACGACACTAGAGACACTAGAGACACTGTGCCCGATCTGACCCCTCCACATCGAGGTCAAACACTAAAGGTGTGCAAAAGAACAGCAAGGGGAGCAGAACAACACAGTCCTGAGGGGGAATCAAAAACAGACTTTGGGGCCAGGTCATGGCACCCCATCAGCCTGGACCAGAAAACACTCTTAAAGGTCAACAGACCTTGAACTCTTTACAAGCTTTTCTTTTCTTTTCTTTGTCATTGTTTTCTGCTATTGTTTTCTTTTCTCTTGTTGCTTTGTTTTGCTCCGTTTTGTTTTTGTGCATATTATTATCTCTAAAGGTCTGTCTAGATAAGATAGACTGGATAAACAATCTAGAGAAGAAAACAACGGGACCCACGGTTCCTGGGGGACATGGGAGAGGAGGAGGTGAGAGAAAGTGAAGAGGTGCTAACAAACCCAGGGACAAAGGAAACAAGAAGTGATCCAAAATCAGTTGCAAGCAGGGTGTGAGAGGCCTGGTAGGACTTGATGAAGGGCAGTGTAACTGAGAGGAATTACTAAAACCCAAATGAAGGCTGAGCATGATAGTGGGACAAGAGGAAAGTAAAAGGAAATAGAAGAAAGAATTAGGAGGCAAAGGGCATTTATAGAGGTCTAAATACAGATATGTACATATGTAAATATATTTGTATATGATGATGTGTAAATATATTTATATTTGATGATGGGAAGATAGATCTCTGTGCATATATTTATAAGTTTTGTATTAAGGTAGCAGATGGACATTGGGTTTCCACTCAAGTACTTCCTCAATGCAAGAACACTTTGTTCTATTAAACTGGCATTCCATGATGCTCACCTTCCCAACAGGGTCACTGAAGACAAATGGGTGCATAAGCAAATGTGGTGAAGAAAGTTGATGGTGCCCAGCTATCAAAAGCTATAACGTCTGGGTTCTTAAAGGCTTGAAGGTAAACAGTGGTCATCTAGCTCAGAAGCAACAAAGTCCACATGGAAAGAAGCACACCTGCCTGTGTGATCATGAGGTGTCAACGGGATTAGGTATCAGGCATCAAAGAACAAAAAATCATATCATTGTGAATGAGGAAGAGTGTGGAGTGGGGACCCAAAGCCCCTCTGTCGGTAACTGGATGTGTCTTTATAGAAGGATCGTGGGGAGGAGATGAGCCATTAGGGTACAGTGTAACAATGATGAAAAAAAAACAAACTTTCCTCTAGTTCTTTAATGCACCTCTCCCCCCCACCACACACACACACACACACACACACTATCATGATCCTTAAAATCTGGCTAGACCAGAGGATGTACAGTGGTACAGATAGGAACTGGAAACACAGGGAGTCCAGGACGGATGAGTCCCTCAGGATCAGTGGTGAGAGTGGCAATACCGGGAGGGTGGAGGGAAGGTGGGGTAGAAAGGGGGAACCGATTACAAGAATCTACCTATAACCTCCTCCCTGAGGCACGGACAACAGAAAAGTGGGTGAAGGGAGACGTCAGACAATGTAAGACATGACAAAATAATAACATAAATTATCAAGGATTCATGAGGGAGGGAGGAGCAGGAAGGGAGGAGGGAAAATGAGGAGCTGATACCAAGGGCTCAAGGAGAAAGCAAATGTTTTGAGAATGATGAGGACAACAAATGTACAAATGTGCTTGACACAGAGGATAGATTGTGGTAAGAGTTGTATGAGCCCCCAATAAAATGACTTTTTAAAAAAAGTATACACAGCTAATGATCCACCATTTCAACTTTCAACCAGGATGGTGGTTGTCCCAGAACTCAAGAGATGGAGTTGTTTCAAGGAGGAGGGTGTGGGTAACAGGATCAAACACTATTAGAAGCTAAGCCAGAGGGCTGAGCCCCGGTGGCGTAGTGGTTGTGCGCGGGACTGCGGCCCACTGGGACGGAGGTTTAATTCCAGCAGTGGGGCTGGGCCTCCTACTCTCTCCCATGGAGAGCAGTGATGCCCCCCCCCCCAAAAAAAAACCAACCAAACAAACAAACAAAAAAAGAAGCTAAAGGGGAAGGGGGGGAGGAAGGGTAATGTGGGGGGCAGATAATGGGGGCCTGGAGGGAGTGAGAGTGTTTTGAGAGTGATGATGGCAATGGGTGTGTAAGAGTGGCCTGAATACAACTGATGTTGTTGGGGATTGTGATGGGAGTTGTAGGGGCCCCCCAATAAAATGATTAATTTTTTTAAAAAGGGGGGGAGGGAAAGGGGAGGGTTTTTTTTAAAAGGGGCTTGTATCAAGGGCTCAGGTGGAAAATATTGGGAAATCTTTGTGGAAATATGTGTGCAAATGTGCTTGATACAAATGATGTACTGAATGTTGTAGTAGCTGTAAGAGCCCCCAATAAAATTAAAAAAAAAAAAAAGAAGCTAAGCCAGAAAAGTGCCTGTTGAGTAAGGAGGTCCTGGTAGACCTTGAGTGGAGTGTGCTGTTGTCCGTGGGTGTCACCAAGTTGACCCGAACTCATAGTGGTCCCACATGACAAAGCAGAACTGCCCCAAAGACTTTCCTTCAGGATCTGGAACCATTTCAGTCACGGCCAACAAAGCACAATCAGAACATGCCCGAATTTTAAACATTTTGAATCAGAATGATAACTGGGATGAGAAAAACCATGGAAATATGGAAGCGGTGGAATGCTAACCTCTCAGGATCCGGATGTAGGAGATGGGATTGTTGCTGGAACTGTGGAAGCCGACCCACGTTCCAAGTGGCGCAGTCCACCACCAGCTATCCTTGAGCGGGGGCACTGTTGTTTCTGACGCTGTTGTCCGGAGATTTGGTTGCTATGGAGCATGCAAGCTGCCCTGGTTTCCTAAAATGAGATGAAGTTTCTATTAGAGTTTTGACCTGCCATTCTTCTCGTTCCAGTTATTGTTCTGGTTCTCCCACATTTTACACTTTCAAGTCTAATCTGATTTTGCTTCGTGGTTCATGTCTGAACCAGGAAGAACCGGTTCGAAGCCTTGGATGTTGGGACTATAAACTTCATGAGAACGGATCACCAGGTCTTTGTCCCACGGACCCACTGGGTGGGTTTGAGCTGCTAGCCATTTGAGCTGAGCGCTTAACCATTGTTCCACTTGGGCTCTGTTTGGCGGTGTATTGAGAACTGCCAAGTGAAGCAGACCGGTGTGGTAGAAGAGAGGAGGGTAAAACAGGGTTGGCGTTCACAGCAGATCTGCTCTGCCTCTTTAGGCAGATTGTATGTACTTTTTCAGTGTTTTACTCTATCGTACAGATAGCATATGTTCATAATAGAGAAATTGGAATATACAAAATCCCCCCAAAGCATATATTTATAGCATCCTCAGCTGGCAGTGTTTTAGTGTTTATTCCATTTTTTCCATGCAAACTATACACTCCTTGCAATAACATTATGGGTAAGATATTATCAAGCCATTTTCATTTTATTTAATTATCTATTGGGCCGTATCATATGATTCAATAGTTCAATCATAGCATCTGGCCAGTTTTTAAGATAGGAAGGCAAGCAGTTAACTCAAGAGCAACAGTAGAACCAACTTCGGAATTCAAGTCTGTCTGATTCCAAAGTTGAAGTTTTCACCTAGAACACTTCCCTGATTTTTCGCTTGAAGCAATCTTTTTTTTTTTTTTTTTTTAGGCATCACTGCCCTCAGGTGGTGGGAGTAGGAGGTCCAGCCTTTGCTCCTGGGAGCTGGAATTGAACCTCCAACCCAGTGGGCTGCAGTCCTGCGCACAACCACTACGCCACCGGGGCTCAGCCCGAAGCAATCTTTCCCACAGGTTCTTGGATGCAGAACTAAACCTAGATTTCCATCCCAAAACCCATCTCTCATGTGCTTCCTTCCCCCACTTGAAGAGAGAGGTAGTTCCCAGGATGAAACTGGCCCTCCGTGGGTCAGATTCCCAGCTAAGGCACTGCATGGGCAGCCACACTACTCACTTGTCAGGTGTGTTAGTCCAGGTAGACTAGAGAAACAAATTCATAGACACACACATGGATATACGGGAAAGATTTATATACAAGAGGAATGGAATATTGAGAAAGCATCCCAACCCAGTCCAGTCCAAGGTCACAAGTCCGAAGTTAGACCATAAGTCTGATACCTATCTATAAAGTCTCCTACCGACCCACAAAGCAAATGCAATGACACAAGGACAATTACAGGTCAGTGGATACAAAGTCTTGTGTATTCAGTGGTGATAGAAGCATCCCAGTGAGCAGGGGTCTCCCCGTGGCTCCTCATTTCCAAGACTGAGGGTCCATCAGTGGTATCCATTGGTGGTAGAGGCATCTCAGCGCTGGTAGGGGTCTCCTTGTGCCCTCCCAAGCATGTCAGCACTGGCAGGAGTTTCCACATGGCTTCTCCGGCCCCAGAAATTTGGTTCCATCAGGTAAACCCATGTGACTTCTCCTGCAGCTCCTCCAGTCTCCAGGAATCAGGATCGATCAGCATGTTGTCATCTCATCTCGTCAGTAGTTATCTCCAAGCAACTAAGTCTCTGGTCTCGCATCTCCATGGGGGAAATATTGTGAGATTTCCCAGAATTCTCAGAGAAAGTCATGCCCACACAGAGGTCTCATTGGCTATCTCCAGATTGACAGGCTAGACTCCATCCCTACTCTCTTAGTCAAATTGTTGTTTTATTTTGGGGGGGGAGGGCAATAACTGCCCTCTGGTGGTCATGGGCGCTGCCCAGTGCTGTTCCTGAGAGCCGCCACTGGATTTGAAGCACCAAGCCCAAGGGACGCAGTCCCACACTCAACCACTTACACCACCGGGGCTGCACCAGAGTATGTGACTGCCACATCAGGCAAGGCTTGTGTGTAGCTATGATACTGAACAGGTTCCAGCAGAACTTCCAGACTAAAATGGACAGGGAGAAAGGTCTAGCTATCTACTCCCTAAAATCAGTCACTGTAAACTTGCCAGTGGTCAGCAGTCAGGTAAGGGCAGGGCACAGGGCTTGTTGTGTTCTGTTGTAAAGGCCAACCTCAGGGCAGCTAACAACGGCAGACAAAGGCTAGTGGGGAGGAAGGTGTGACAGGCTTTGCCTGGCAGACATGGTATGTGGAGTGTAAGGAAAACCAAAACAACACAGCTCAGGAATATTAAAGGTGTGGGTCAGATGACCTAGTAAGAGGCAATGAGTTCCCTGCATGCTCGTCACGTATATGCGCCATGCTAAGTTCTTTATATCGTAATGCATGAGAATTGCAGGAGTCTTCATTGTGCTCTCATGGAGACGTATCCATGACCCAAAACGCAGTGGTGTGAACAGACCAGGGGATCCTGCCTGGTTTCAAGATGTGTGTGAAGGTGGCCTGCTGTCACTGTACTTATTTCCTCTGTTTGCTGAGCACACAAGCTGAGAAACTGGATTACATGAAGAGGGATGAGGCATCAGCATGGTAGGAAGGTTCATTAACAACCCGGAATAAGCAGATGACACAGTCTGGTCTGCTGAAAGTGAGAACTTGAAGCATTTGCTGATGAAGATCAAGGATTGGTTATGGATTACAGTGTGGATTACAACTTAAGGTAAAGAAGCTAAAATTCTGACAATTGGGCCAATCATGATGTGCTGAGAAAAGACTGAAGTTGGGGCTGAGCCCCGGTGGCATAGTGGTTGTGCGCGGGACTGCGGCCCCCTGGGAGGGAGGTTCAATTCCAGCAGTGGGGCTGGGCCTCCTACTCCCACCACTGGAGAGCAGTGATGCCTCCCCGCAAAAAAAATTTTTAAAAAAAGAAAAGACTGAAGTTGTTAAAGGAGTTATCATGCTTAGATTCTCAATGGAAGCAGCAATCAAGAAATGAAAAGATGCCTTGCATTAGGTAAATCTGCTGCACAAGATCTCTTTAAAGAGTTGAAGAGCTCCTGGCTATCAAAAGAGATAGCATCTGGGGTCTTAAAGCCTTGAAGATAAGGAAGCGGCCATCGAGTTGAGAAGCAACAAAGCCCACATGGAAGAAGCGCACCAGCCTGTGTGATCAAGAGGCTTGGGGGGATCAGGAATGAGGCATGAAAGAACAAAAAAATCATGTGACTGTGATGAGGGGGAGTGTGAAGTGGGGACCCCAAAGCCCATCTGTAGGCCACTGGACATCCCCTTACAGAAGGGTCACAAGGAAGAGACGAGCCAGTCAGGGTGCAGTATAGCACCAATAAAACTTACAACTTTCCTTTAGTTCTTTATTTTGTTTTGTTTTGTTTTGTTTTGTTTTTTGGGCATCACTGCTCTCCGGTGGTGGGAGTAGGAGGCCCAGCCCCACTGCTGGAATTGAACCTCCGTCCCAGTGGGCCGCAGTCCCGTGCACAACCATTACGCCACCGGGGCTCAGCCCTCCTCTAGTTCTTTAATGTTTCCTCCCCCCACTATCATGATCCCAATTCCACCTTACAAACCTGACTATACCAGGGCATGTACAGGGCGTACAGATAAGAGCTGGAAACACAGAGAATTCAGGTCAGATAAATTCCTCAGGTCCAACAATGAGAGTAGCAATATCAGGAGGGAAAGAGGAAGGTGGGGTTGAAAGGAAGAACTGATCACAATGATCTACATAGAATCCTTTCTCAGGGGACCGGGAAAACAGAAAAATGGGTGAAGGAGACATGAGTCAATGTAAGACATGAAAAAATAATGATAATTTATAAATTATCAAAGGTTTGTGAGGTAGGGAGGGGGGGGAATGAGGAACTGATACCAAGGGCTCAAGTAATTTAAAAAAAATGCTTTGAGAATGATGAGGGCAAATGTGCGTGACACAATGGATGGATGGATGGATGGATGGATGGATTGTGATAAAAGCTGTATGAATCCTCAATACAATGATTTTTTTTTAAAAAAGGGAAAAATAATAAAGAGTTGAAGAGTAAGGATGTCACTTTGAGGACTAAAGGGAGGCTGACTCAAGCCATTGACATGTCCAATCACTTCATACACATGTGAAGGTTGACCTTCCATAAGGAAGACTGAAGAAGAATTGATGCATTTGAATTAGGGTGCCGGCAAGGAGTTTTGGAAGTAGCATGAAAGTTCTTGGAAGAAGTAGAAACAGGATGCTCTTTAGAATCCAGGATGGCAAGACCTAGTCTCGTGTACTTTGAACGTGTTCTCCAGAGTAACCAGCCCCTAGCAAAAGACATCATGCTTATAAAGTAGTAAGAAAAGAAAAAAGAAAAACTCATGGTCACTGAGTTGATTCTGACTCACAGTGACCCTACAGGACAGAGACCTCTGTGTGGGCCTGGCTTTCTCTGAGAATTCTGGGAAATCTCACGCTATTTCCCCCATGGAGATGAGACACCAGAGATTCAGTTCCTTGGAGATAACTACTGACAAGATGAGATGACAGCATGCTCATTGATCCTGATTCCTGGAGACTGGAGGAGCTAGAGGAGAAGCCACATGGGTTTACCTGATGGAACCAAACTTCTGGGGCCGGAGAAGCCACGTGGAGACCCCCGCCAGAGCAGAACTGCCCCTGAGAACTCCCTGTGGCACAGAGTGGAACGCACAGAGTGGAACGGACCCGTGGGTTCGCCGAGATTGCACTATGGGAGTAGAAAGTCTGGGAGTGGCTGGTGGTTTCAAACGGCTGACTTTGCGTTTAGCCAACCAGGGCTCCTTGTTAAGAAGGGGTTCTAACGCGGAAGACCCTCGACAAGATTGATTTTAAACACATCGGCTCCACCACCGGCTGAAACACAATTGTGGGGATGGCACGGAACGGGCGGTGTTTCTTCCCGAGGGTCCGGTGGCCGACCGGCCAGTACCTTCAAGTAGGGATCCCGCTTCCCGTTTTATCGATGTGGAAACCGAGACTCGGAGAAGAAAAGTGATTTTCCCAAAGCCACACGGCTTGCGCGCAGACTGGCCCACACAGCGCTTGGAGAGGCACGGGGTTTACAGGCAGAGCACCAGGGCAGGTGGGCAGCGAGGGCGCAGAGCTGGTGCTGCGCGTGGAGCCAGGCCCATGGACGCTGAGCCAAGCAAGAGACCGGGCGGGACGTAGGGAGAGATGGCGGATGGAGAGGGTGTGAGACCGAGGGGCTGAGTCCTCCTGGGACCCAGTAAGTAGCAGGAGAGGAGGCAAGGGTGGGCTTGGGGCTGGGGCCGCGGGGGGGCCGGGCCGTGGGACTGAAAGGGACTTGAAAGGCCAGGCGCAGGCAGAAAGGGGGCGGAGCTGTGGAGAAGCTTTGAGGGAAGCACGGGGGGGGCGTGGCTTGGAGAAGGTTAAGCCACTGGGCGGGGCCGAGAAGTTGGGAGAGAGGCTGGGGGCGGGGCCTAGAGGGGCGGAGCTATGAGGGGAGGAACCTAAGAGCCCAACGTGAGGCCGGGCGGGGCTGTCCAGTTCAAAGCGGGGCGAGAAGCAGGAAGGCCGTAGGCGGCGCCAAGGAGCGGGCGGACGGTGGCAGCTCGGGGACTCCCTGGACCCGCACCCCAGGGGCCGCGGCTGCACCGGGCTGGGGCGGGGCGTGCCGAGAGGCGGGGCTGCGGAGGCCGGGCCCGGACTGCCCCGCGGCGGGCGGGGAGGCTGGCTCCGCGCAGAGTTTCGCCGCGCCGCAAGCGCTCTGGTCCCGCGGCCCCGGCGCCCCCCGCCCCGCGCCCGCCATGCCCGAACAGCTCAGCGTCGCCGAGTTCCTGGCCGTCACTGCCGAGGACCTCAGCTCTCCGGCCGGGGCCGCCGCCTTCGCCGCTAAGATGCCCCGGTGCCGGGGGGCGGCGCTGGCGCGGGAGGAGGTGAGGGGACCCTGGCGGGAGGAGTCGGGGTCCGGGCCGGGCCTGGCCTTGACCTTCAACCGGTGTGGCCGGTAGCCCTTCTTCACCTGCGCCCCCAGAAAGTGGTTCCTTTGATCTGTGAGAACCGAGCGCATCTCACACAGCCCAAGCCGGAGTGAGCTTTGCGGAGGGCGCTTCGATGTCAGACTTCAGAGGTTGGGGACTTACCCCAATCGCGCTTGGTGACCTGCCCCGGTGCTTGTGTTTGTGCCCCGCGCCATACTTCTTCCGTTTGGAGCCCCATCCTTGGAGCCCCATAAATTTGTT